>WBMZ01003236.1:0-88472 GCA_013400975.1 Atrichornis clamosus
CCCCGGCCCGCCCCCGGCCCGCTCCCAGCGCCGCGCGCCTCACGCCGGCGGGCGATACCTCCCGGCCTCTGATTGGCTGCCCGCTCTGACCAATAGGAAGCCCTTCCGGGCTCCGCCCCGCCCCGCCCGCCAGAGGGGCCGGGGTGTGTTCCTGTTTCTCGGGCCCGCCCCCTCCGCTGCCTGATTGGCCGGGCCGCCTGTCAGTCGGCCGCGCGCGACCTTCAGCCGCGGTCCCGGTCCGGCCCGTTGCACGCGGGCGGCGCCGCCGGGACAGCGGGGCTGCCATGGAGGGCGAGGCGGTCAGCGGGGCGCAGCTCATCGCCCAGGCTCTCAGGGCTCAAGTAAGAGCGTGGGGCGGGGGACCGGCATACAGCGGGCCGGGACAGACCCCGCCAGGCCGGGGGTGCCCGGGGAGAGTGAGTGTGCGCGGACGGACTCACCCCGACCGCCGCCGCTTCCGCCGCCGCCGCCTCTCTTCTGGGGGTGGGCGGGAAGGGTTCGCCCCGCCGCTTGTGGGAGGGAGTAAGGGAGGGCCCGCCGCACAGCCCCGGGAGTGGCCTGACTCCCGTGCCACCGGGGCAGGTGTGAGCTGCTGGCCTCGGGGCGGCGTTCCCCAGACCTGATTCCCTTCTGGCGAGCCTGCCCCTTTCCCGAGCCTGTCCCTTCCCGAGCTCAGCTGGTGCTCCCGTTACCACCAAACAATGCCGAGGGTCCTCTGCGGCTCCTCCGGTGACAGCTGGATGTCCCTCCTGCGCCTGCTTTACAGTGATTGAAACTGTGTTGTCTCTAAACTCGAGATGGTGCTGACCTGGCACTGGTCTTGGCAGAAGACTTTGCATTTGGCCTGTGACACACAGAAAGGGAGTTCAGTTGTAATCCAGATAAGCAGTCTTATTTATCTCAGTGTTTCTTCAGGCATGGTGCATATCTCAGTCAGGGGCCTTTTCTGTGAAAGTGTAAAGCACGATGCCATGAGGCATTTTCAGAGTAGATGAAGCTGACATACTGTGAAACACGAAAGTGACATAGCAGAGATGTCCCATGTGTAGAATTGCTCAGTTGGAAGCCCTAAACACATGTTGACTGAGGCACTGAACCATTGTCCCACTGCTTGTAGGCCTCCAAAATCCAGGGCTTTCACAATCACAGAGGGCTGAGCCACAAACACCAGCTAATGCCAGCTCTGTATGTTTCCACAGTGACCTCTGAACTTCTATGTGACTATATATGTTACATTTTAGTTTAGGCTGCCTGTGCAGTTACCTTGTCTGTGTTCGGCATGTGCTTACTAAAGCTGTTTTTTGGGAAAAAACAATCTGATTTCTTCTAACAATTTTCTTTATAGAATATTGAATACATGTTTGGCATTGTTGGTATTCCAGTCACTGAAATCGCAATTGCAGCCCAGGCAGTTGGAATAAAGTATGTGGGAATGAGAAACGAACAGGCTGTAAGTATATATCTGTAGTGGGACTGGTCCTTTCCTTAACTGTTTTACAATGGAATAAAACACAGTTCATGTTTTGTTACTAGATGGAATGTGGTCTCTGAATATTCCTTTACAGAATGTGTAGAGAAGCAGCCACTGTTATTTTGGAATAAGGGAGTGCATTGGTGTATTGGGCTGATTGTTTCTTTATGCCCTGCTTTCCCCACTTCCATTTTAAAGTGACCTCTCCTTTTCTATTAAGGGAGTTACATCTTCTTTCATTTAAAAATTCCACTCTCCAATAAGGGAACAAGGGTAGAAAGAAAAGAGGGAGAAAGAGAATTTAAAGAGGGCATTTTAGTAGAGATCCATAATATTACCGTATTTATCTCCTTCAAGTGATACACTGTCAGATTTTATTTGCCAGGTTTTGAGGTGCTCATCCAGGGCTTTTTGTTTTTCTGTAACTTTCTACAGACTTTCCAATATTCTTCTTTCTTAAATTTTTTTTACTATTTTCTTTTACTGATGTGGTCCCTTCCAAATTAATACAATATTATCATTCTCATGCCAATTGGTAGTATTTTAATTCCTTTTTAGGACTTTATTACCTACCTCTTTACTTTTTTTCCTTGTCTATCTTCTCAAGTGCCCAAAGAGGAAAGTTTTCCTGTTGATTAATAAACTTATCTTAACAATTTAAATAACTATGATTTTGTTTCCTTAACTATGTTTTAGAAGTTCACCAAACAGCAAAACATAGAAAGTAATAATGCATCTGAGTGCATCAAGCATGAACATATACTTAGACTCTGTTATTTGTAGGTATCAGAAATTAGACTCAAGCTCCTCAGCATTTTGGTGTTCTGCCTTTGTTTGGTTTCCCACAGTAGTAACTCTTCAATCATTCAGCAGGTTCTTGGGTGGTCAGAGGTTGAAGATAATAAGCTGAGGTTTATGCCTCGTTCTCAAGGGTTGCTGCACAAGATGGATAGCTAGCTGCCAGCTGTTGAACTGCTGGCAAATGGACCAGCAGCTATCCACACTCAGAACTGGTCTACAGCAGTTGCCAGTTTTCCTTAGCTTATGCCAACCAGTAAATTTCTTGATTATATTCTCACCAGATTTTTCTTGTGCTTTAACTTGTTTATGGATCCTATCTCGTATGAACACTATTAATTAGAATTTTACCATTTTTACACAAGGAAATCCTTCTGATATTCTGGACCTGTATTTGCAGCAGTTTTCTTTTTTCTGCTTTCTACCATGTAGTTCATAACCTTTGTGGATTGTCCCAGTCCTCAACAAAGTGTTGTAACAGTAGTTCTCCTAAATCAGGTGGTCATGAGCTGTATGTTTTTTGTGGTTAATCCTTACATCCATATATTGGAATGGGAGAATTTCAGGGAAAGCATGTCTCTATGGAAAATCTGTAACATATGACGGAAGCAAATATATATAAACATATCTAAAAGGTGTATTTGATTCTTTGAAGGACTGGGAATTCAACGTAGTCTTTAAATTCCTGTAGGCCATTTAGCAAATATTCTCGTCTTAGCTGTGGTTATTAAGATGATTAAAATTAATTTCCTCATGTGTCTGTAATTAAGAGAGAAGATTGCTTTGCACTGCCAAATGAGATGTTGTCCTATTTATTACTCTTTACTAGATGAAGAAGGCAAGAAACATTCTGCTGTGTAAATGATGAGATACTTTTGCTTAGTGGAATAAAAATAACACAAAGACTTGCTTTAATGCCAAAATGTCAGGATTTCTCTTCTTTGGGAAGTGGAGAAGGGTGAATGAAGATGCATCTTGTAGTGAGTTTTGGTTGGTTCTTTGTCCTCAGTGAAGACATGGAGTAATTGCTTGGCAGAGGAGAGGGTGAAAGGTTTTATGTAGTATATTTAAGATACACTCAGTATTTACATGTCATAGTTTTAAATGTCTCAGTTGTGTGGTCTGGCTATGGGGGATGTATATACAGCTGCTTCCTTCATTGGTAAAGGCAGCTGTATGTGATATGAGATATATGAAAAAGTAAGGGGTTTTTTCCAGGGCTAGAGTTTCTACCTCACTTCTGGACCAGTCGTTTCCTTGTGAAAGTGGTAAGATTCTAATTAATAGTGTTCACAGGAGATAAGACCCATAAACAAGTTAAAACACAAGAAAAATCTCATGATAAGATAGCAATCAAGCAGTGCACTTGTTGGTTGGCATCCTTATGTTCTTCTGCCCAGGGAGGTGGTGAAGTCACCATCCCTGGAGGTGTTAAAAAACAGCTGGATGTGGCATTAGTGCCATGGTCTAGTTGACAAGGTGGTGTTTGGTCAAAGGTTGGACTCGATTATCTTGGAGGTCTTTTCGAACCTTAATGATTCTGTGATTCTATGAAAAGCCCATAAAACTGCAGAGAGAAACATCTGATTAAAACATGAGGTTAAAGTAGCACTACCAATACCCATAAGCCAATCTCCTGTGGCCTGTAAAATGGCATAAGTTTGCCAGAAGCAGTTTAACCTGCATCCATGTGCCCTTTGAACACTGAAAAATTGTGTTGCAACTCCATAGGCGTGTTTATTTTGTCTATCTGTTCCTGGGTTATTAGAGACTGCTGTGATTGTTTAGAAGACTGATAACCCAGATCAATTTTAAACTTTAAAAAACCCCCTTTACTATATTGTTATTTGTTAACAACACACATTGTTCATGTTTAGTTCTTCATCTTTAATAATAATTATGGCTACACATTCAAAGCAATCTCTTCTTGATGTTGGTATCGTAAGTTGGCCATGAGCATACAGTATGCTGGAGTTAGTGCAGCTGTCAAGGGAATCGGGCTCAAGAACCCTTTAGTAAGGGCAGCAGGAACCAAAGAGGGCATCTCTTAGTCCACCCCTGAGAGTCAAGATCTCTTTTTATAAGATATGTTGGTCTCTGAACAGATCTAATCCCTTGTTGTCCGTGCCTAGACTATGGACTGTGTGGTGCTGGATGGTGCTTTCCCAGGCCCGGACAGGTGCCCATCCTGTTGCACATCTGTTGGAGTTTTTTTGTTCTGTTCTGGTTTTTCCCCATGCTTAGTCATTGCTGCTTTGCCCAAAATAGAGTCTTCCCAGAGCTCAAAATCTCACTTTTTCAATGACCTGTTAGCAAAGCAGTTACTACTCCATTCCATTATTGCCATTAACAAACCGTTTATTATTCAGGGACTGCTGCTATCAACCTGTGTCTTTATTTTCAAGGCCAACTCTTCAGTTGTATGTGGTAACAGAAGACACCATGTACCAGTCCCAGGTTCATCCAGCCGGTTCTCTCTCATAATAAGTTGATCACAAGCTGTACAGACCAGCCCTGGAACATTAAACATTAGAAACAGTTAACATGAGGACCTCACACCTGCTCCTAGGCGTGGCAGTACTGTTTTTACCTGGTCTACTGGGTACAGAAATGCTTAACCATTGTTTACTCACTATGTTGCTTATGTTTGCATTGAAAACAGACTAATTAAACCCAGTTTAGTGTCTTTCAACTTTCATGGGAGGAACAGGCTTCTGATTTGATGTCAGTTCAAGCCCCACGCTCATGAGTGGTTGCAAGCTTTGAGTTGAGTGCCTTCTCAGCACTTCTTGAACATTAGTGACACTTTTCTCCTCCACATCAGATATATATGAAAAGTAGAGATTTTTCTTACCAGTGTATATTTTTTGTCAACAATTCCTTATCCTAGTCCTGCAAAGAAAATGAAGGTTTCTTGTTTTTCATCTACTAAACTCCATGCATTTGCTCAGACAGTTGGTCTGTATTTGTAGGAGAATTAGGATATTCAAGACAGTTTCTCCTTTCATGTAAAAACTTATAAAATTCTGTGTTTTGACTCTTTTAAGCTGAGATGACTAACATTCCATGTTGCCTGGAATTATTCGTAATTTTGAGGAAAATATTTAGTAGCTTTGTTAACTTTTAGGAGGAGCTTTTCTGTTACTTATTCTTCTTATCACAAGAGTACCCAATTATAACTGAAAAATCAAATCTCAACTCTTGAAAATTGAAAGAGGCAGGCTCTAAGGCCAGGAGCTTACTTTAAAAAAAAATTACCAAAAATTGCAAAATTAAGTGTTAAAACTAAGTGTTAGAACTTGCTGAATTCAAGACAAAGGCATGAAAATATAAGAGCATTGACAATGTCACATATGTGAATTCTTGAGTTCTTGGGTCACCTGTAAACTTCTGGTTTTGCTTGATCACATACTGTTTAATCATTTACTGATCATTTACTGTTTAATATCACTACAGGAGTAGCATAAAAACATGCTCTGCAATAACACTGCTGATAAGCTATGCTAACACATGTTGTAGATAGTACTTTTGTGAAAGTTATTCAAAACACAATTTTTCTTTAAAATGTCAAAGTAGCTAAAGCAAAGCGTGGTACCAAAGTGGAGTGATAAATACTTCAGCAACTTAGTTTGTAAAAGACAATCCTTGATCGTCTAATTATTCTCTCCAGTGTGAGATTTCAACTTTGCTTGATTTCTGAAATACAGTGAGTCATTCCAGTGATGGCTGGATTTCTGCTTGTTGTCTTTTTCTTGCAAATCCCTTCTCTGTGTTAGTCCAGAAAGCAGTGGAAGGAAGGCAGAAGTTTCATGCATTGTCCTATTCATTTTGCTTCCCTGGTTTTAGTTGTTTGGGGTTTTTTATCTGGTTGATTTTTTTTCTTTTTCAAATCCTAGATATTCCTAATGTAATAATCTGTGGAGCCTAAAATATGGAGAGGAGTCCTGAGATTTTTCACATAAACCTTCACGGACACACCTTATAATGGGGAGGGCAAAGAGGTGCTTTTACTTACATGTAAGCTCTGATAGGGAAGAATCTGTAACTGCTAATTTTCAGTATTTTTGTTGAAAGTTAGGTACAAGATATCTTGAAATGTATACATAATACTAATTGTATAATTAACTTCAATATTTTCAACAGGCCTGTTATGCTGCATCTGCTGTTGGATATTTGACTGGCAGGTACATTCCATATTTGTTAATATTTATAAGAATAGAAATTACAGTATTAACTGTGTTATGCCCAACAGTTAGAAACTAGAAGGGTTTTTGTGTTTTGGACATGGGTTTTCTTAGTGTGGCAGTTAAAATGTCAATAGCAGTTACCAATATTTTTGTTGTTATGATTCAGGATAGGAGCAATGAGGTGCTTAAACTCATGTTAATATTGTCCATCTTACAACTTCCTTTATTTTTTCCCTTTTGATATCTGCATAATAGTTTAACACCATTGGTATGAGGGGCAGAAATCATACCACCATTGTTTGTTGCAACTTGGTGGGCCTGCAGTACCTCAATCTCATAATCTCGGTGTATTGTTAAATACCTTATCAATACAGAGACTGATCATATGCCTTCCAGTCTCCCATGTGCTTCTCCTTACAGAAAGTACTGGCTTTTACTCTTTGACTGCATTTTCCTCTTTAATGTTGTTGGGAAGCATTCAGTGGCCTGTGACTTGTGCTTCTTGGGTATGGATCCTTTTCTAATGCAAACATCTGGTGTCTGCTTGCTCACAAGAGCAAATCTGATAATGCAGGTCATCACTCCTTATTCTGTCTGCAAGCATGACACCTGTGTTACAGTTTTGTAGATTGTCTTCCTTTGAATAATCTTCAGGAAGTAAATTGATTTTTTTTTCCAGGTATGTAAAGAGTCTGCAAAGCTGTTAGGAAATGCTCACTAGTTAAGAATTATCATTTTTATCTCATCACCTGGAATAACAAGTGTCTCTGCCTGAATTAACTTGTAGTAAAATTTGTGTTGACTCAGATGCACTTCTTCCAGTGTGAGCTTTTTCATTGATAACTGCTGATAAAGTGCAGTTGAGAAAACTGCAAACATAAATGCGTGTAAACATTAGATGAAGGAGTAAATGTGGCAGAAGAAGTGAGGAGCTGTGTTAGGATAAGCCTGTGTATGTTGCACACCTGTGTGTGGGTGGCACATAACTCTTCACATGCTTTTCCAATTGGGTTGATGCTGCTAGATAGTTTCTAATTTCCTTGTCTATCTTTAGTCATCCATACAAATTCCTAGCCATTCGTGAATTTTGATGACATGAGTTAAACTTTAATATTCTATGTTTCAATGTCTTACTAATTTTTGTTGATGATTTATTCGGTGTTCCCTGTGCTCACTTTCCTTTCCTCTCTCTTTTTTTTTTTCCTATAGGCCAGGTGTATGTCTTGTAGTGTCTGGTCCAGGTTTTTTACATGCCCTTGGTGGGATGGCAAATGCAACCATTAACTGCTGGTAATTTAACTGCATTTTCCCTTAAAAATTCCAATAATGGTGTGTTATTTGTTGATGTTGGGCTCCACAGTATTTGGTATATTACTTTTTCCCCCTTTGTTGTGGGTAATGACAAAGCAATTCTTCCTTTATCAACCCTAAAAGTAATTTAGTTCCATGTGTTGTGTTCTCATGGGTAAAATTCTCCTTTTTGTCCTACTCCATTGTGCGTATATGAGAAAATCTGTAAATGTAGCTGGATGTGTTTGAAAATGAAGTTGATATTCAGCCTGTAATACTTTAATGATCATGGAGGTCATCTTAAAGGTGTCTAAATTTAAAACCATATTGCCTTTGATGTACTTTGTTTCATATGGGAATAAATCGACAACTGCTTCTTAAAATCCCTCTTTGCTCCCCACGAAGACATTTAGAGCAGTAATTAAGTCTTGAATTAAATGATGCGCAGAGTGGTAGTATTTAGTCCTATAAGCCTTCACTGAGATGCTACAGCTTTATCTGGTCTGCCACTGAAAGCTGTTCAGAAAGCTGTGCTGAGGTATTTTGGGTAGAAGCTGTAGTAATACCAAGCAGATATGTTCACAGAACAGAATGTGACCTGGAACACTGGATTAGCAGTGGCTGATAGATGAGGGAAGCTCGGTAATGGGAATGCTAACAAATCAAGTCTCTGACATTTTGAAAAAAGACCTTTAGTGTTCAAATTCTTTTTTTAAAAACTGCGTTATTGACGAAAGTTTTGCTGTCACTGTGTGACCTTAGATTAAAAAAAAGGAAGATCATTCAAAACCCTTGCTTTTGAACAGTCATGGGTTTGGTTATAAGAAAGAAGTTATCATGACATTTACTTATGGATTTGCAGGAGACATTCCTATTTTCTCACAAGCTTGTTTTTGTCTGCAACAAGGTCTGTTTACCTGACGTGATCTTTTGTAAACCTGTACTCCTGGCAAAAGGTGAAGGGAGTGAATTACCTAGTTTGACAGAAATTTGACATTATAGTAAGAAAATTGATTTTCACTGACTCAGCCAAAGTGTTTGCACAATGATTTTTTCATTGATCACATCAGTCTTGCCTTTTGCTTGCCATGTGCCAAAAGGAGAGAAGTAAGCATTCGGAAATCCTGCATTTAGCCTAAGGAAACTAGTCTTCCTCGGCCCCTTCATTAGTAGGCACCTCCACCGCATGTTTGAGAATCCCAGAAATGCTTTCACATTTACTTTTGGTTGGCATTGCCGTTGTAAGAAAGGGTGCTGTGCTCTGGAGAGGATGACTAGCAATCTCCACGCCTTTCTCCTGGCCATGTACTCCTGCTGCTTGCCCTCTTGACAGCTCTGACACTTGTCTGCCCCCACAATCACATTCAGATAGAGAGGTCTTCTCCTGTGTGTGACAGCAAGGAATGTTAAGTCTCCTGCTCTGTACCAGCCCCTGCGAGGAAGTGTCGTAAGGAGAGCAATGTGTAGGCAAGGTTAGCCCTCATAGATACCTCCTACATGTTATGTGATTCCATGAGATTACACCTGGCCCTGGTAACACACTGCAGTGGCTGAGCTTTGGCTCATGTCGCACGGAAGGACTCTGAAAATTGAACTGTCTCTGCTGGTTCTGACTTTAAATAAGTGATGGTGGTTAAAGCCCTATCTCAGTTACCCTCCTTGAGCCTGGACACCTATTTTTCTGATTCTGCTCTGTTTCGATCTCTTCCAGGTGACAGAAGCCTCTTCTGTATCAGCTAGAAGAGAGGCAAGCAGTCTGATAGTACAGTGTGCTAACCAATTTTGCTTTTAGATTTTATTGTCTGAGCACAAGTCAGCTCAGTAGAAAAGCCTTTGTTTTACTTGGGAAGCTTTTCACAGTGAGCTCTTGGATGTGTAAATATAGCCAACTAGGGAGCTAATGAGGCCTTGCTAAACTGCATTTTCAAGGGTAAAACCTCTTGATACTTCATGCTGAAAATTACCTGCCATGCTGCCACCTCCTGTCCTATCTCATGCTGAGCAAATTTTTGTATCTCAGTTTGGCTATGGGAGTAGACTACAAAGATGAGTGTGTGATAGTTGGTAAGACTTCGAGTAAACAGCATGCTGAAGTACCATGCGCTTTACCTGAAGTTGCAGTTAATTTTTTTTCCAGTTTTCTGAAGTTCTTCTCCTGCAAGTCCATAAGATTTACCATTATTAGTTTCATTACAGTCAATGTTCTTCCTGCCTCATTGTTGGTTTTAACTTGCTTTATAAGTATTGCTCTTCAAAATGTCTGCAATATTGTGACAGTAGTACAGTGATTTCCTTGAAGGAAAAACTTCTTTCTAGTTAGAAGTACGTAAACCTTCAAGAGCAGAACTAAATCTTTTCAAGATTTAGCTGTTGGAGTTGGCTTTCTAAAAAGTGGAACAGTTTTGTAATTATATTTCATTATTGGGAAGTAGTAGTTACTTCGTTAAAATCTGTAAATAACTTTGGAAAAGGCAAGTGAGAGGAACATAGGGTTTGTCACTGTCAAACAGTCTTGATATATGAAAATAGTCATAATCATTTTGCTGAGGGGAGAGAATAAGCAGAATGAAATGTGTAGAGCAATCACCAAGTGCATTTTTCCATAACGATTTTTCATAGAGGTAAGATACAGCCTGAAGTTTTCATTTCATTGCACCAGGAGATTAGAACTGAGATTTTTGATTTA
Organism: Atrichornis clamosus; assembly: GCA_013400975.1. Lineage (NCBI taxonomy): Eukaryota > Metazoa > Chordata > Aves > Passeriformes > Menuridae > Atrichornis > Atrichornis clamosus. The sequence goes on from WBMZ01003236.1 coordinate 10,433, forward strand.
TGGCAGAGTAATGGTCTGGTTATGAAGCTTGGATCTAGATACACCTATCTCCAAGTTTTATGGATGATTAAATTTAGGATTATGCATGGAACACACTGTAAATGTTTCAGCTTGATACATTATATAGATAAATGCAGTCAAAGGAAATGCTGTATCTGAAGAGAAATTGCTTAGGAGAAAAAGCCTAGAAAGCTATTGACCCAATATTTCAATGTAGTGTGGATGAATAAGCAGATTCATAAAACATATTTCTTCTGTTGACTCAGCATTTTAAGGAGTTTGACCTACAAATTGAATAAAAGACTGGTTTTCATTCACTGTAGGAAAATTATTTATTGTATTTTGTGGAAATTATAATAAAAGCATGCTCCTATGGAATCTATAACCCACATTGTAAATTAATACTGCCTTCCTCACATAGCCATGAACTAATTTAAGATCAGGACTACTTGCAGGCATGTTAATTTTTTGTTCATTTCTTTGGTCTTCAGGGATCTTTTACTAAAAATGAAATGCTGGAAGAAGTGCGCTAACTTCTGCTGTGTTCCAAATTGTATACAAAGTAAACATAATCTTTATGAAAAATTTTATCCTCGTGTGTTTCTTAGGTCTAGTATTTGTGCATGTTACAATGTCCATTATAGATAAACATTGTTATACATTTTAGACCAATCGATGCTTTTTAGATTAGGTGTTGTCATTCTCTCAAACCACCGTGTCACCCATGTTGTCAAACTAGAATGAAAATTGCCTGCAATATGGCTTTCTTTTAGAACTTTTATGCTAGATGCAAGTCACTTAATATGGCCAAATTGTCCTAAAACTAGTGACCCAAAAGCTTCTGGGAAATTTACTGCCTGACACACTGATATTTAGAACCCATTTCTGTATTCTGTATCTATTCCTGTAAATATCTGTGAATGCTGAAGGTGCACAGCATCCCAAGAGCAGTAGGCTTTGATTGTGAGGAGAGTTTACAGGTATGATTGCAGCTAGAAGGAATATGTATATACTTAAGTGGGTCTTTTGTTTTTTAATATCCTTTTCCAGGCCTTTGGTTGTTATTGGAGGTTCTTCTGACAGAAATCAGGAAACCATGGGAGCTTTTCAAGAATTCCCACAGGTACACAGACATACAACTTTCTACAGGAAGGTTTCAGTTAAATAAATGTTTTTTCTTCATTATTGCAGGAAAAACAATCCCAAACACTGTTTCCTAACAGATCTTATAATGCAGTTGATTTGCTCCATCTACTGGTTTAAAACTGACATTGTGTAAATACAGCCAATTATCTGTAATGTCTTTGTCCACACTCGTGTTAGAATTCACACTCTGTTTTAGGTTCTCAGCTAGTATAAATTGCCTTTGTTCTGATATGGACAAAAGCAAAATGTCTGACAAAAGCAAAATGTCTGAGAAGAAAAGCACCAATTTATGGGTGAGGAAAAAAACCCAAGAAAACTTTTAACACTCAGAGGAATGAGTATGGTTTTGACATTTTTCTGTGGGGAAGTTTTCACCTTGTTGCTTTTCATGTGGCATTTCTTTCATTTTATTCATGTTGAAATGAGATGGAAATGAGCAAGTCACTTTAATAAATCAATAGAATTGTTGTTTGCTTTTATTCAGGTTGAAGCTGGCAGGCTGTACAACAAGCTGTCTGTTCGCCCAAGCAGCCTGGAAGTTATTCCTGCTGTTATTGAAAAGGTATGAAAAAATACAAAATTAGAACATCAGGTAACTGTCTCCTGTTTGAATTTTGAGGGTTTGTTTTTGTATAGTTATTCCTCTAAGTAGTTTGATCATGAGGTGATGGTTTATTGGGTAAATTAACAAGCAGGGAGGTTTTTCCTATAAACAATACTGTGGAATAAGTTAGAAGTAGATTCTAAACCAATCCAATGCTTACTGATCCCTGAAGTGTTTTTTGTTAGCTTCAGACAGAGCTGAAAAATTTTTTTGAAAGAAATGCTTTTAGGGAGAGATGCAGTAACAAGGAATGTAATGCTACAAACTTCAGCTGTTTTACCACTCTCATGTGAAGGAGATTTGGAGGGGCAGCAGTGGAGATAGTTGTGTTTGGGTTTTGAGCTTGGTTGTTGCTTTGTTGGGTTTTCTTGAGAGTGAGAGAAAACGCATCCTTATCTCAATGCTTCAGAGAGGATTAGAAAAGTCTCTTGGTACTGCTGTAGCAGCCCTTCAGCCATGTCAGCCTAAATTCTGCATCCAATCCTACTGTTTCCAGAAGTGCAAATTCAGCAGAGCATCTGCCTGCAATAGAAGAACTGGAATCAAAAGGAATAGAAAATTGAGGCATTGGTCAACTTGGTTTTAATCCGTCGGTGCTACTTTAAGTAGAATTCAGCATGAACATTTAATTTTATATCTCCAAATATAATGTCTGATAATGCAATTGTCTCACTGTAAATTAAACAAAGAATTTAGAGTCTAATACTCTACATCTGCTGAAAGGCTCCAGCTGGTATATAAAGGAAAGTATAAATAGCTTCAAAACTTTAATTTATTGGTATAAATCAATAAATGGAAGCTTTCCCTGTGATGAATCAGCAATATGGACCTGTGTACCTTCTTTGCTTACAGAAGGGTTTTCTTGCTTTTTTAAACACAAATATTTTTAAAATCCTGTCCAGCAGTGATTAAAACTGTGATTATATGTTTTCTAGGCTGTAAGAACCAGCATATATGGTCGTCCAGGTTCCTGCTATATTGACATTCCTGGGGATTTTGTGAACCTCCAGGTGAATAAGAGCTCTATCAAGTGCGTAAAGATTACATTCATTATTTTTCAAGTCACTGAATAAAAGAAAATTTAGTTACTTTCATATTTTATATTCCTAAAACAAGGAAATTCAGCCTCTAAATGTAATGTTTTGTGATAACATGATACAGATTACTCTTTGTAATGAAATGCAAAAGAAAAAAATTCATTAATATGGTGCTATAATGATGTCCCTCTGTGAATCTCTGAAACAACACTACTTACAAGATTAAAGAAACAAGGAAGAAAAACTTCAAAGCCTGTTTTAAAAAAATACATCCTGTTCTAAGAAATGCTATAACAGGCGATTTTATGCTAAACAATAGGTTTTATCTTTCAGCATTTCTTGTTTTGAATTTTTTTTAAGAGCCTGTTTTGTTTTGCTTGGCTTCAGGTACGTGGAATGCTGCCTGCCACCTCCCATCAGCACGGCTGAACACTCTGCTGTATCCAAAGCAGTCTCTGTCATTGCTGTCTCCAAGCAGCCTCTGCTAATCATTGGCAAAGGTAGCACGCTTTGATGTAGCTCTGAATGGGACACGTTCAGGACAAGCACTGTGACCAAAGTGATCACTTCTCTCCACAAGTGTTACCCATCTCCTTTTTACCTCTAGTTAAACAAACCTACCAACCAACTAGTAGAAAAAACACAGAATTCTTTGGAATTTAATGTTAAGATCTGCGCTGATTTTAGAGTATTCTTTTCTGTTCTGTAATGGTAGTATTTTTCATACAGTTTAAGAGAAAAAGTCAATTAATAAAACACAAGTTTATGTAGAAAAGAATCGGGTAACTTTTGTCTTTAAACCTAGAGCTAGTACCAAGGGATCACTTCCAAAATGGCAAACAAATTCTGTTAGATTACAGTAATTATATTCTCTGTCTGGTGCTCTGGCATATACAGCAAGAATCAGAGTAATCAAAGGTCATTTTTCTATTGGTCTTACTGAAAGTGCCAGCCTACCTGTGTGGGGATATAAAGCAGAACAGCAGGTGTTGCTGTTATTGCTGTTTTACAGACTTTCCACTGTATTCTGCCAGTGTAATTAATTCCGGGAGATGGAAGATAATTATTCTCTGTGTTGATTTGCTTGTTTTGTGCCTCCTTGTGGAGAGTTAGCCAGTGCAGTGGTGTTTCTATTGAACGTACAGGTCAGCTAGGAACAGAATTAAAATAACCAGCTTGTTTAACCCAGGCTGTTTTACTGCAGATGAGGGGAATGGTCTGTATCTCTGTGTAATTAGGAAGTGCACTGATTGGAATGAGATGGATCATATAATTGATTAGGTAATGAAATTGAAAACAGAAGGTAGATCAGGAGAGGTTATGTGTGTTTATTTCACTCTGCCTTGATGCACATGAACAAAAGGATGTTCTTCGAAAGTGAAAGGTGGAAAACTGAAAAATACATAGAACTGTGTTTTGTTCATGTCAGCAACTGAGTATCTACTCTACAAATGTATCTGGACTTTGAGCTATGTTTTGTTGTTAGCAGAATTTTTGAAAGAATTACACAGGTATATTCTTCAGGATTTAAGACCCATAGACTTAAGCCATTGCACAAGGGCCAGTCAATTATTCTAGGTTGCCTGGGCAAGCTTAATTTAACAGCCATGTACTGAAGGCAGATTCAGAGTGCACAAACACATACCTTTACAAGGTCTTTGTGCTTCTCTCTTTTCACTAAAGGCTTATAGTAGACCCTCTGGGCAGGTTCTTATGGAGCATTTGGTACAGCAACATGCAGGAGGTGAGCAAGAAATGGCATGACACAAGCAAAAGGTCATCTTGTGTTGCTGTTGCAGAAGTCTCTGTCCAGTAATATCAAACTTCACCCACTAAAAATTGTCTCTTTAGATAAGCAAGATCTTCCCTGCCCTGCTTCACAAAAATAGATAAATAGTTCAGCTGAAGTCTTACATCAAAAAAAAGAAAAAACCCAAAACTTTTTATTAAAAATATGTGAAATTTTAACTCCAAATATCTGTGGTTTGCCATGTTAAGTTTTGAGATCTTTAGAATGAAAAATAACAGGCAGCTTTCATAACGGGAAACAGTACTCTTTCTGCCACTAATGTAATCAGATTAATTGAGGTTCAAGCGAATACAGTTGGTTTCTGTAGTATTAAGCAGTCTCTTTCATTTCATTCAGGTGCTGCTTATTCACATGCTGAAAACAACATCAGAAAGTTGGTGGACCTTTGTGGACTGCCTTTTTTGCCTACGCCAATGGCAAAAGGAGTAGTTCCTGATAACCATCCAAATTGCGTAGCTGCAGCAAGATCAACGTAAATATAAAGCAAGGCTTCTAATCCTAACGTCTCAGAAACAACTAGGAGTTTTGGTGGTCTACAGATGCCAGGGAAGACAAAATTCATACCGCAAAAATTTTTTCAACCATGTTTTGCACCTCATTGTACAGCACTGAAGATCTTGCTTGGAAAGGGGCCACAGATTTAAGTGGATCCCCTTAGAATGCAGACCAGGAAGATACTTTGTCTGAAATATATTATATTCTGTAACTGTGAAACCTATGGCAAGTAGATGTATCAATGTTGCTAGTACGTGTTTCAGAACATAAAATGGAACTGGCAAACAGTTTATGTTAATCATTTAACTTTGTGCACTAGACAGACTACTTCTTTTTACTTGAATGCCGTAAACAGAGCTTCAACTGCCCATGTTGCAGTTGAAGTTTTGCCAGCTGTTGTCTCTGTGTGGTGTTTGCAATACACTAAATGGCACTTTATTTATAAAGAACAGTAAGGTATTTCAAACCACACTGAAAGACTCTTCAAAGTAATTTGTAAGAGTTTTTTTGGCTTTTGGCAAAATTAATGTGAATGGACTATACGAACCCTACTACGTATGAATACACAGAGAGTCAGCTTGCAGATGGAGCATTTATATACTCTGAGATTAAAATGCTGTCCATTGCTGAGCATCTTACCTTTATCACTGTTAAGCATGCTGTTAAGAAAAATAGAGACTAAAAGAATATACCAAATATTGTCTACCCATCTGAAAGGTAAATTAATGATAGACTAAACTGAGAGGTCCACAACTATCTTAATTTTGGCACCCACTGTTGCCAGTGTTATAGTAGTGAGTCTTTTGCTTTAACCTCAGTATCATTACAGCATCTTGTTAGTCTCCTAATGTAATGATTCCTTTCCTAAACACAGTATATTAGGAAAATAGTAGTTTTCTTCTTAAGTTCCTAAACTCAAGAATGGCTTGGTCATTGACTGTGTAAAAGGATACAGGGTTTGGGGACTAAGCAAGCAGTTTAGAGGAAGAAATATGTGTATATTCTGGGGTTTGCTCTGATGGTTAATTCTGCAAAGACTATTAAATGTAGTAGTGATTCCTTCTTATCCGGTTCTCTCATTTATCTTTATTAGGGCATTACAGCATGCTGATGTAATCATCTTGCTTGGTGCAAGATTGAATTGGATTTTGCATTTTGGTCTTCCACCAAGGTATCAACAGGATGTAAAGGTTATTCAGGTAAGCAGGAAAATTATTATCACTTAAAGGAAGTCCTTTGTGTTCTAGCATTACCTAGAGCAATTATTGTAAATTAATTTGGTAGTGTATTTCATGTGGCAAGTAGTGCCATATGGACAGTAGGGTGCATATAGTTGTGGTAATTCTCCAGAAATATTTATGATTTCTTTAATTTTTTTTTTACTTATTTTTTTCTAAGACTACAGCATTGTTCCTCCAATCGAGAGCTTGATGCTGCTGTAATGAGGAGGGCAAACACTTCTATGCAGTTGACTAATACAGGGTTAGACTCATAATACTGTCATGATCTTCAGAGCACTGGAATTTCCATGACTGGAAGCAAATTCTCTGTGAAACAGTAAAATCTTTCATACTGTTTGACTACTCTCCCAGCTAAATGTTTTCAAAATAGAATTGCTTTCAGATCCTGAGTCAGTCATAATATAAGAGCTCAGTCACTCAGAAATATTAACAAGGTAAGAGGAAGAAAGGCTGTTTAACTAATTAATGCACTTGACAATCTGCCAGCTCTTAGAAAGACAAGTCTTTAAATTGTTTATGTCCTTAAAATCTCCTTCCTAAGAGTCTATGATCGAATAGTAGTAGTTGATCCAACATGCTGGTTGTCCTGTTTATGCTGAATCTGGAACATGATCTCAAGTTCCAAACTTTGCAATAGTGTCCATTTTTAAGCTAAATTTTTACAAAAACACATTTTTGCAAATATTATTTTTACAAATAATACACATTTTATGTTTCTTCTTTCTAAATAATGCAAAGAAAATATTTTTTCATCTCAGTTAAAGTAATTTTTTTCACTATTCAAGACTAGTATTAAAATACTAAATCAGTTCATAGTCTGTGTGACCTGGTCATAAGTTACCAGTCCAGGTAACCTTACAGACCTGGTGCATCACTGATAAGGAAAGTGGGGAATTGCTTCAATAGTTGCAACTTGCTTTTCAGTTTCTTGATAGTAACTAAATTCTTACTGTCAAGTAGCATGCACACAGTTTTCTCAGTGAGAAAATTACTGCTTTGTATAGACTTCAAGGGCATGCCTAAGCCTAGATTTTAGCTCTCATACAGTTACCACCATATTCACCACCTTCTCCGTATTGTTCTGATAAGGTTCTATAAGGTCTGCAAGAGCTTGAAATAAGCAAGCAGTTCCTTTTGAGGATATATATGAATTTTTATTAAAATAGGCATGTACCATAGGGTTTTACTTTGAACAGAAGATTTCCTGTTGTCATTTCAAAGAAAGGGAAAGGAATTTATCTGTACAGCCATAACAAGGTATGAAGACAATGTCAGACATGTATGTATGTTAGACCATGTTCCTCACTTGAACTGGAAAAAAAGTTCTCTTTAATATCCTTGAGTTAATAGCGGTCTTTCTTTTTGAAATACAGATTGATATTTGTGCAGAAGAGCTGGGGAATAATGTAAGGCCAGCTTCAACTTTATTAGGTGACATAAACGCCGTGACTAAGCAGGTAACGTAATGTCCCGTGTCCTCCTGTTTTGACCTTAATTTCCTCTGATTCATATAAAGTAAGTTGTCAGTTAAAAACAAAAGGAAAAAAACCCCTACTGTTCAAGGAAAATCATTTTTCAGGCAGTATATTCATGCTGTGCACTCAGTCTATTCTCAAATTGTATGTTAGAGATTCTGATTAGTGTTACTGTGATTGTGCTGAGATCTTTCTTGATAATGTTATTCTTGATGCTTTTCTTATTTTTTAAATACGTTGAAAGACCTCTCTCCAACATTTTGATATTGTTCCAGCTCTTGGAAGAATTCAGCAAAAGATCATGGAAATACCCTTCTAATTCAGAGTGGTGGAAGAGGCTAAGAGGGAAAATAAAGAACAATGAGGAAAGATCAAAGGTATTGTGGCATTAAAGAAATGTGAAGGTTTCTTGCTATAACAGGCACTGATACATTGTCAATTTTGTAATTGATCTGTATCCAACCTCCTGGGTTACTTCTCACTCATGTCACCCAGACTTTGAAAATTTGTACCACTCTGGTACAGGATTACTCTTGCATCCAAACGAGTGTAAATCTCGTTGTTGGAGAAAGAGACAGGCTTATGAGCTGTAAGTGCTCTATTATTTTGTATAAATTTAAACTGTGTGGAAGTCGATGAACTTTAGGATTGGGTTCTTAATACTGGTAGTATAAGACCACAGCCAGAGCTGCTGTATTTTGGGCAGTGACTTCTAAGCAATGGACAAATACTCCAGGTACTCCAAGCGGAAGCTGGCTTAGGTGAAGATGCATTATTAGTTTTCTTCTAATTGTAATTATTGTTTGTAACTGTGCGGTTTAGCAGTGCTGATCTAGGTATAACCTATGGTAAAAGCAAATTGCTATTAAGAACCAAGAGAGCACAGATGCTTGGTATATAACTAACTTTATGCAACTCATATTCTACAACTCAGATGCGTGTTTCCAAGATTGGGATCTAAATTAAATTCATTTTAGCAGACTGCTCTTTTGAATTACCTCCCAGCACACAGATGACAGCTTACTCGGGGTTGTCAATAGTCCAACCTGTGTGCATAAAAATTTCACATGCCTCTCGGGTTAAACTGAGTTTTAGCTTCTGCTAATGCTAGGCCACTGAAGGGTTGCTGAGCTTGTTGAGCCTCTGATAAATATGTTGTGTCACCAGGGCAGATACAGGAGGAGTGACCTTGATGTAGTGCATGGAAAACCTAATACTCCAGCCTTACCTAGTAGAGTGCCTTTTTATTTCCGTTGTTATCATTCATGTGTCTCAGTTCTACACCTTATTATAAATTCTATCCGTAAGAGTTACTAATATCTCTTATTTTTAAGGGATTAGCATTACAGAAATCCCTGCCTATGAATTATTATACAGTCTTTCATCACATCAGAGAACTGATACCCAAGGACTGCATTTTAGTCAGTGAGGGAGCAAACACCATGGACATTGGACGAACTATGCTTCCAAATTACTATCCCCGTCAAAGGTGTGGTATCTTTTATATTGTGCAAACTCAACAGGCTACATTCATGTGTTTTCATTAACCTAAGAAGTATAATGGTCTAGAAAAACAGAAGTTTAATATATTGGGAGAGGGGTTAAGGAAAGTTGTCCACTCATATACTGATGTCCTGTCATAGATTTTAACAATACTCTGCCTGCACTGCAACAGAATGGTGATAGTTGTTCTCTCTCTTGTGGAAAGTGAGTGATAAGCATCATGTTGAATTCCCTGTCCTAGATGTTTATTTCTGTGTTCAGAGTCTGGTAAATACTGATTAAAAATAAAACCAATCATTGTGATTCTCATGTTGAAAAAAAAATTCATTTGAAGAGTTTTCCTTCAAAACATTGCAAAATGGGGAAAACTTGAAAATTGAATTATATATTTGATGTGCTTTCATGTAAACTTGCATGCCTGAGATGCAGTTACTCAAATTTGGAAGTGTTGGTGTGCCACGTCATTATATGTAGTCTAATTTTAATGTAAGTAGGAATTAAGTCTTGAACGGGGGGGAAAAGTGAATTTTATCTGGTGATACGAAACTTCTGATCTGCGAAGCTTATGCCTTCTTGTGAAAGTAACACTAAATACTGCTTTGTAAACAAAAGACAACCAACAACTAGAAACACCCCACCCATGTACTTCCAGTAGAGTTGGGGGAAGAGTTTGCATTTTCCCCCCTTATTTAAAATAAGGACACAGTAATGTTAATGGTTGCCTCCTCAGATTGCATTTCACATATCTGAAAGCAAATTTGAGAAGTTAACCCTTGAATAATCTAGTTCTTTATGTACTTTTGTATCCATTATGTGCTTCTGATTGAAATAATCTAACTTAATTATAGTTTTCAATTTGATTTCAAATGGTTGAACAGAAGACTAAAATTTGAACAGCAGTATTTAATCAATGGCTTTCAGACTAATAGTTATATTTTCAAGGATTAAATATAGAAATATTTCATGTTGTCTCTCTGTCTCTACAGTAATTGAATGTTTTTGAAATATTGTTACTATGCAGGCTAAAAGCATATGAGAATGGTTCTTTATTGTAGTACAACTAGTGTACAAGAGTTCTTAATTTTAATTAGAGTTCCAGTATGTTTGTATCACTTAAAACATTTGCAGTCTTATCAAATGTTTGGCTGAATATAATAATCTGTACATCTGCTATCTCTTTATATTAATTGTTTAAAAAACGGTATTTGAATAGTGTACAGCAAAATATTGAAAATAAAAGTAAGTCACCATGAATTCATTGAAGATATTGAGTAGAAATAACGGGATAGTCGTTCTGTATTCTCCCCTTAGGCTTGATGCAGGTACTTTTGGAACGATGGGCGTGGGACTGGGTTTTGCCATAGCAGCTGCAATGGTAGCCAAAGACCGCACACCTGGGAAGCGAGTCGTCTGCATAGAAGGGGATAGTGCTTTCGGGTTTTCTGGGATGGAGCTGGAGACTATTTGCAGGTAACTGGGGATTTTTGCTCCAGAAGGTGCTCTGCATGTATTACCAGGATCAGTTTAACTAGAAGGCCAAGGATGCTGCTGTTAGATGGGGTACCCATAAAGCACATGAAAACAAGCCAAAAAATATACATGCTGTTTTATGTTTTTGTGACATAGTGCTTTACCAGTGATGATTAGACCATGTTTCAGGAAATGATTTTTTTTAAAATTTTCCTTTTACTTTTAAGGAAAATTAGCACTTTTAACACCTTATAGAAAGTGGTAAGTATTTCAGAATTCTTCCAAATATGTCTTTTTGTAGATACAATTTGCCGATCCTGATTATCATAGTAAACAACAATGGGATTTACACTGGTTTGGATGCAAATTCCTGGAAAGAGATGTTAAACTTCGGTGATCCTGCTACATGGTAAGCATCCTCAGAGTATGTCCTGTTAATTATGGCCAACGTGACCAAAATGATCGTTCTCTGCATTTTTAATGCTTTGTGATCCAGGTTGAAATTCCTTCTATAAAGTAAACTTAATCCTGGGCTAAATTCATGTAAGTAAGAACCAGTTACCAAAAGCAAGCAGCCAACCTAATTCCAGACTATTGTCTGCACAACAGTGCAGCAGAAAGATGATTCTCTATTAGTTCTCAGGTTCATGCAGCAGTTTAGCCCACACAGTACAGAGTTCATAGTGGGCTAGCCTTCAAAATCATGATAATCTCCAAATTTAGTTGAGACTTGAGTTCTGAGTTTGCACTGTACTTCTGCTTCTGGAGCTGAGATGTCTGTACGAAGACATCTAGGCTGAAGTTTTGTCAGGGATGTTTCCACAAGATAAAAATGAGTATGGTACCCTGTAAAAACAGCTGAAGTGATACAGGAACAATAGGTCTTTCAGCCCAGAAGAATTCATCAGGCCAGCACAACACTCATCTTGCACTTCAAATTGGTGCTGAAGTAATTAAATTGGTTGATCTGGCAATTCTCCCCTGCCATTAATTAGGCTTTCCATTTTGTTACAGTGTGCCTCCTGTTTCTCTCCTGCCAAATTCACACTATGAGGAAATTATGTCTGCCTTTGGAGGTAAAGGATATTTTGTTAAAACACCAGAAGAATTGCAAAATGCTCTGAAAGCAAGTCTGACTGACAAGCAAACACCTTCTCTTATAAATGTAATGATTGATCCACAGTCTGAGAGAAAGAAACAGGTATGTGTGTGTTTTCCTTTTTCTGCAAGCTCCATGGTGGCAAACTTCTGAAAACCTCATGACCTATCACTTAAATCACAGAGAAGGCATTGATAGTTGCAAGGCAGAAGGATTGTGTTCAGATTTGGAAGATGGGAGAATGGGTCCTTTTACTCCCTGCCATCTGCTTTCCTTGTTATTTGCTTGTTTGGGGTTTTTTTCTCCCATTAGTTATTATTAATGCATAGTGTTAAAGACTGTTTCCAGAATTTAAGGTTATTCCTATTCATTCTTGACAAAATGAGATGAAATATTTTTGAGTAGTCTTTATATCCATTTGGTAGTTAACTGTTCCTCTTACTGTTTATCCATTCTGATGTAGGTTTCTTTCTGTGTTGGTTTGGTTTTTTGCTTCCAGGAATTTCCCTGGCTGACTCGTTCTAACCTGTAGTAGAAGAGGAAGATGATGATGGTGCAACGCAGTGTGTTAAAGAAAACTGAATGGTTTTCTGGAAGTGGAACTGATACAACTGTGTTTTACATAGGAATTGGAACAAAGTAGGATTTTAGAACTGCTATTAGAGGAATCTTCAAATGCTGAAATTAAGTAGTTATAAAATGAGAAAGACACGTATGAATGTATACCAGGCCTTCCAGCAGATTGTACAGAAATACTGATGATAAGATTATATACTTTTTCTTATACTCAGAGTAATACCTCCTATTTGTGAATTAAAATCTTGGACATACTGGATGAACAGAATAAGGTGAGGGGTTTATGCTGTCTGAAACATAGAAGTCTTTGACAGGCTGCAATTGTAGTAGCTTTGTTTTAACCAATTGCCAGCATGCTACTTGTTGAAAACTTTTGTCCTCCAAGGACCAAACCAAAGCATCTTATTGTGAAAAAGCCCCAGTTGGCCTCATTATGTCTCGAAGCATTGATAGTAGCTTCCTAATTTTACAGATTGCTTTTTCAGCTTCTACTCAATGTAGAAGTAGTGTATGAAAAAATGCAGACTTACTCAAGGGCTATGCTTCTGTCTACTGAATTTGTTTTTGCTAACTGGAACTTACCGTGCTCCTAGAAAGAGAAAATCCTAGATTTTTATTTGAAGTTTGCTCTTCACAAAGACATCACCATGCCTGTAGGCTGAAAACGTGGCCATATTTATTAGTGAGATTTCCAGTATTAATAGATTCTAAGTCTTTATAATCAGAAGCATTTTAAATAAAACCTTACCACCACCACCAGAACATCAGCAAAAACAAAAAGACCACAAAAACCCCAGCAAAACCAAAACAAAGTAAAAAAAAAATCCATCACCAAACCAACAAGAAGAAGCCATTAGACTGGAGCATAATGCTCATTTTGGCTGGCATCACAAAGCAAACACCAACGTTCATTCTGTGGCTAGTTATTTGTGTAACAAAGGTTCTTCATATAATTACTTACTGTATAGATACCTAGTGTCCCACCTGCACTGACTGTGATGCAGAGACAACATTTAAAGCAGGTAATTGGCCTACCTGAGGTTCTGTCTACTGTGTTTTCATCTGTTGTTGCATCTGACAATCTGACTTAGGTTTAAAAGTGAAGTAGTTCTTTCCTTACACTTCTGTCACGGCCTACAGCAACTACTATTCAGGATACTCTAAACAGATTATATTTACATCTGTTCTTAAATGCACAGGTTCTTTGTTTTTACATATGCAAAAGGGAAAATTCTGTCTCCGATTTGGGTTTTGCTTTTTATTTTCTATTATTCCATTGGCAGTAAGTGTTAATTAACAAGTGGAAGGCACTTGGATGACCTAAGGAGGAGGAGGACTGGGCTGGCAGGGGATCATGGCCTACAGTGTGTTGCAGAAGGCTTGGCTTTTTGGGTCTGGCACTTTAGTTTGGGCCTGGCTCAAGGCCATGGGTTAGTTAGGCAGAGGAATGTAGGGATGTCTCTGCACACTAGTACAGGAAGATACCGGAAAGAAGTAATACCTGAAATATCTGCAGAAGTGCAAAAGGATAAAATCCTAGAATGGATATAGCTCAGAAACAAATGTAAGGCTGCTGAGATGCAGAGTTCGGTGTTCTCTGGGGTACTCTGCAACAAGGCATGTGGAACAGTGTTGAATCTTGTCATTAATTTTGTTTCATTCTTCTTCTTGTCTCTTAAATTGATTTTGATATGCTGCAGTGATTAAACACAATCCATTATGATGGTGTAAAGTATCCCTAAGAGTTAATGCTGGAACTGACCACAGGGGAGATAATTTGCAGTGGATAAGCAAATGCAGAAATTATTGGTTTATATTTGAAAATTAATAAAAAGTTATTTTCACACTGTTTCTCCTTTCATGAGAGTATTTGAATTATGTCAGCATTTTGTGTCGGCTGTTGGAAATCAGCTTACATTTGATTTCTAAAAAAGTTGTTGAATAACTACAATAACATGCACAATTTATTTTAATAAGTCAAGACGTGGAAAATGGAAAGCCAGGGATTTTAAACTGTGGGGAGTCAATAACAATAACATCAGTTTGGATTTCATTGCGCTTTAAAATAGCTTGTATTAATTGAAAAGGAAGAATTAACACTGCATTTCTTAACTGCTTTAAAATAGACAGAATACCATGATCTAGAATTTCTTAGGTTGTAATGGTTAGGGGGTTTTGAGATGAGAGCGTGCCCAATTCCCTTGTAAATCCAATGAGTGAAATCTGTGCTAGTTTGTTTATAGAGCTTACCTGCTTAATATTGTTTTACACCATGGAGTTGGTCTAAGAGGAGTGTTAGGCAGCTGAAATTGCATGAAAGAGAACAGTTTCAAGGACGAGACAGAAACAAGCTGTCTCTGAAATGTCCTAATTTTATTAAAAGGAGCGAAAAACTGCAGATGTAGTAAGTCTGGAGAATGCTGTGACTCGTGGCTTTACCCAGTGGGAGATTTTCCTTCAAGGCCAGAACTTGGAATTAAAGGTATTGAATAGACTCAAGAGAAAGAAAATGCCTGTGCCTCATTTGAGGGAAGGTGCTGTGGAAGAGGTGCTGAGTGTAATTTACTGGGACATGCCAGAAGTTAGTATTTAAACAAGATGCAGTTCTGGGTCTCTTTCTTATCGTGGTTTTCAGATAAATAAAGAATACTTGAAATTTTGCTGTAGTGTTATGAGTGCCTTCCATCAATCATTAGTCCAGTCCCTGTGAAAACGCGTCTAACAGGGGCTCGCTCAGTTCACAGAGTTGGGAAGCCTGAAGTTCAGTCTAGCAGCACTTATCCTCTGCAGAGAGACATGAAAAGGGTTGAAACATGGGACCAGCGAGTGGTACAGGAAAAGTATTACAAAGATGTCCAAAACCCAACAGGTAATTTCATTATGGAACCAGAGTGAAACCATTAGCAGCCATAACAAAATGGCCTGGTATGAGGAATAAGAATCACAGAATATTTTGAGTTGGAAGGGATGGACCCGCAAGGTTCATTGAGTCCAACTCTGTAAGTGCATGGCCCACACAGGGATTAAACCCCAACCTTGGCATTATTAGCACCGTGCTCTAATCAGCTGAGGTAAGAAGTGAGGTTTGTCACTGTCTCCGCACCTCACAAAATACCGTATGATGTTGAGTGTGTGTTCCTGCAGCCCCTTGGTGTGCTCGGCTTAACAGCTTTAGTTTGCAGTAATTACAAACTTCTTAATAATTGATTCACCTTTAGTCTGCAGTGAATTCTGTAGCCTCTGCTCTGTGAACCCCTGGGTGAATGGCATGTCTGCTTGCCTGCAGTTGTTGTGGCCACATAGCATATTCCCATTTTGATGAGGAATCAGATGTGTATTTGGTCAGGCTAGATTTGATTTTAAGCACTCATACAAAAGCCCAAGTGCACGTAAACAAGCAGCAGTGCCTCTTCAGGTCTGTCACTACCACAAGCACCACACCCTGGCTATAAGGTATAGTAAAAATCTTTTTAATAAATACGTCTTCTGCCCTGACTACATCATTATTTTATATGTTGTAATCCAAATACCCATTGCAGCTCTTTTTACACTATTTAAAGAGCTTGATCGCTGTGTTTGGTAGAGAAAAAAGTCCTTGGCACTCTCCTACTTAGGGATGTTCTGAGGTCAGACCAGGTGTCAGAGCTGATCTTTTGTAGGACACATTGGCAATGTGACCTCTGTCGATGTATTATAATAATGTAGCCAGTAAGAAACAGCTATTCTGAAGGAGACATTTGCTGTTTCTTTTGAAGAGGTGATTGAAACCAGATGGACAAGCTTTAAAGAAGTCCTCAGTACAGCAGACCTGTCCAGCTAATTATGGCACTCACTAATGAAAATGAGAGTTATTTCAATGTCTGTTCTTTCCAAGAATCTCTAAGATGCCTGAAATAGTGTTGAAATAAGTAAGAGAAGATAATAGAACAGTTTGCTTGCTTGAGTTAATACGCTTAAGAAATTTTGGTTTTCATCAATGTTTTCAAGGAGGTGATGGAGAAGATGAGGAAGCACACTACTAAAAACGTTGCAAAATTTAATCTGGAATTGTTTTCCTTTTTGTCAGGATGCCTGAGCAATCCAACTAGCAATTATTTGTTTAACACCTTGTATCAAATGTTAAACTGGATGCAGAGAAGGGATACTATGAAGACAGGATGTGAGTTGCTGTGGTTTGGAGTTGGAGAAACGGATTAGTAAGACTTCTAGGGTTGTGTAAATGACTCTAGACACACAAATGGAAGCAGTTTAGAACACCTTTGCACATAGCTGATGGGAGACTTCCTGTAGTACTTACTGCAGGTAATGCTACGACGTGGGGAAGATAGTGGAAGACTCACATAGGTCTTTTTACATCTCCAGTCTACTTGGCAACGTAAGTTTTTGTGGCTCTTCATTACTGAAAGCAATCACTGTTCCTGGGCATGAATTTTGTGCAGTGGCTACCTATAGTTGTTGCAGCATGAAACTTGGCATAACTCGCAGGCCTACCTGAGAACAAAACTGATGGAGAGGCCTTTCTGTTCTGTATCAGTTTGCCTACCTCTGTGTCACCTTGCAGCTGCAGAGGTGATGTAGTGACTCAAGCAGTCACCTGAGCTAGAGCTCCACAGTGTCTGGGTACAAGTCCCTCTAATGAAATCAACACGTGAAAGATACATATTTTAAAAATTTGCACTTTCCTAAGTGTTTGAAGAACTTGTCTTCTGTCTCCTGGGCACTGTCATTAAGACAATGTGCACGTAGGGCATTTTATAAGCCTTGGTGCTGGGAGGTGCTGATACCAGTACTGGTGGACTTGCAGGCACACCTCAGGTTCCAGCCAAAGCAGTGCACCCTTCTTAGAGCAAGGACACGTGGCTGCTGGCATTTAGGCATTAAAGACTCCTTGGCCAGGCCATAAACCTGCTTGCTCTGCAAAAACATATCATTCAAGTGCTCAGAAAACAAGTAAAAATTATGTTAGGTAAAATTAATATTTCAGGCCTACCAGGGGTTTAAAGCCATGCAGCTTTAAACTGCATTAGCTAAGCAGCTAAAGCTGGGCCTCATTTTATGTACTTGAAATCAATGAGACCTTATTAATGATTTTAGTGCAAGAACTGTTTTTTGTCAAAGTTTTCATCCTTGTGTGCTAAACTGCCATTTGGTAAGGATGTCTTAAACACAAATGATTGAATCTTTCATTCTAAACATGGGGTGAGAGCTGTGCTGCTCAGGAAACAAATACGCTCTGGAGAGTGCAAAAATTAATCAGTTTCTCTGGCCAGTTTTGCATTCCTGTGAACACGGAGTACAGAGAGAAGAGCAAACCAGGAGGCTGCTGCTTGTTGTGCAATGTGTAACATCCATTAAGTGGCTAATTTGCAAAATGAGTTGCTTTTGGAAATTGCTAGGCATCAATGTCCTGCCTTCAGCATCTTCCTTCACCCTGTTCATGCGCTGGGTGGTGTTCTGAAGACTGACCAGTGCTGGCTTGCCTTTCGCTGGCCACCTGCCCTGTGTCCTGGTAGCCAGCTGGGTGACTGGCACAGATGGAGCTGTGGAGTAGCCCAGAGCTTCTTCATGCGGTTGAATTTACTTCATCGCACTGCTAGCAGGTCTGTTCCTATATGGGCTTCTGAATTAAATTTAAATAGAGCAGCAAGGAAATGGTGAAGCCATTCATTGGCTTTCTGCAATTATCTTTTTTCAGCTTCAGCAGCTGCCTTTGTACTTTAGATAACACTCCCTTCCAAGGCAATGTTAGCTGTGTTGTCATAGTACTAAATCTAAGTGTTAAACATAACTGATTCAAGTGTGCAAAATTGAACAGGTATATTTATTCTGAAAAACAATTGTTGCTAAATAACTATTTCACAAAGAAAATGTGATTATAAAGATTCTTTCCCAGCTCCTGCACTAATTGCATGAACAGGATTCTTCTGTACTACTTTGCAGACACAAGCTATTATTGAATTATTGCATTAACACTGGGTTGCTGTTTTACCTTTGCCCCGCTCAGCAAAACAGCTTTCAGACTTTTGAACTAGGAAGTCTCACTTATGTATCGAGCTTCTCAACAGGACAAGGGAGGATGGTTTTAAACTAAAAGAGGGTAGATCTAAGCTAAATATAAGGAAGAAATTTTTTGTGGTGAGGATGGTGAGACAGTGGAACAGTTTACCCAGAGAGATGGTGGATAACCCTTTGCTGGAAACATTCAAGTTCAGCTTGGGTGGGGCTCTGAGCAACCTGATTTAGTTGAAATGTCCCTGCTTATTGCAGGGGTTTGGGCTTGATGAAAGTTTTGACCCAAAACATTCTGTGATTACTTTTGTCCTTCTGACCAGAACTGTGTTAATGCAAGAATTTGAGACTGATGATATTTTGACTCTATTCATTTTACCTTGGCATGTTGATGCAGTACCTCCCAACCAAAAATTAATAGGGCTGGGAAGAAGCCTTCTTTTTAACAAGTATTTGTTAATTCTTGCATAGAAAAAGGCTCATGAATTCTATTTACATGGTAGTGTCATCAGCAGATTTCTCCATGTGCTTCTGAGAGCTCAAATTGGAGCTGAAAAGGTCAAGCAACAGCTCCTTGAGCAGGTAAACTGTGCAGGCTATTTTTTTCATTATGTGTTGGTTGGCTTTTGACATTTTTAGTTGCTGTGGCATCTACCCAAAACAGGATTTTTTTATAAACTGCAGTTGATACCCTGTGATAAAACTGTGGGGGTCTTTATCTTTGAACACTAAACTGCAGATGATATTTGGTGTTCTGGGGTTCTCGTTGTGAAACAAATTTTTAAAGTCAAATCTTCAAAACCCCATATTCTCACTTAGGCCATTAGTCTATCTTGTAAGACTCAGAAACTGCAGTGTGAACATTTTGCTGTGTTTCTTTCTTCAGCTGATGTTATCTAAAATAGAAATACTGCCGAAGCCATTGTATTTCCCTTCTATGAATGTCAGTCCTGGTATCGGAGTAGCCATTCTAGGTGAGATAAGAATAAGAACTATGCAGTATATATTACTTCATTTTCTAGCAAATGTGTAATTTCATCTAAAGATTTTAAGAGTCATTGTTAACTTATTCCCCAAAATATTTAAAATAATACAAAATAATATAAAATCATTTCATTCCCAAATATTTATGGGAACTTTTCCAGTGGTTGCATCATGAAGTTGTATTAATGTGGATTTTCACTACACCAGCAGCAGAAGCTGCAGTGAATACAGAAGAAAGAAAAAATGTCCTTTGTCATTGATTACTCTTTGGATGATAGAGACATGGACTTATCTCTCATCTCTAAACTACCTGGTACAGAGCCCTCTGAAGGGACCAGAGGACTTGCTCTGGCTTCGTGAGCCCATGGGAATAGCTGGAGGAATGCACTGCTTGGCTGAGCAAGTTCCCAGGGCTCAGGGTCTGGAAAGCACATGTTTGTCAAGTTTCTCATGCCAGATTCCCTGTGCTACATGACACTTCCCCTCCTCAGGATCCTCTCTGTCATAGGCATCAATGCCGCGGAGGTCAGAAACAAGCTGTGTGACCAGGTGTTCAGCCTTGCCATCCCGCCTGGAGCTCCAGTTAGCCCGGGATGTCAGTCTGCTGCGCTCCCACCTGCACAAGTCAAGAGCAATAAGCCCACAGCTATTGTCCATTTTATTTCCAACAGACTTTCTTCTTCTCCCGATGAAACCATTAGCAACCCTCAGCTGGTGAGGCCAACACCTTAAAATTAGAGGAAACAGAACACAGGGCTTCCAGTCTGACATGGCCTGGCTTGCTGCCCTGTAATGAGAGCTCTTCACTAAAATCTAATGAGTTAATGGAACTACATCAGGAAAAAGAGGTCTCTTCAAATAATTATAAATCCAAATGTCTCCTATAAAGCTTTTTCGTGGAAGATGTTGTGTTTTCCACAGAAGAGTGTATGCCCAGAGAGCTTTCCTCTCACATTGGCTGAGAGCTGTTTCAGGTCAAACAGCCTCAGAGTGATGGAGATGCTGTGCTGAAAGTGAGTGTTGACAAACCCTCCATTTTTAATCAGGGTTCTCTATGAAATAAGTGGATTTAAAAGATCTCTATTAAATAATTTACTGCAAGGCTAACTTTATGTGTTTTTATTAACTCTGAAGCAGCCCTGGCTTTCTGTATCACTTCTGACTACCTCTGATACAGAATCATAGAGTGGTTTGGTTGGAACGGACCTTAGATCATCTAGTTCCAACTACAGTGACACGAGCAGGGACACCTTCCACTAGACCCATCCAACCTGGCCTTGAACACTTCCAGGATTGGGGCACCCACAACTTCTCAGGGCAGTCTGTTCCAGTGCTTCACAGTGAAGAATTTCTTCCTAATATCTAATCTAAACTTACTCTCTTGCAGTTTAAAATCATTCCCCCTTGTCCTATCACTAGATGCCCTTGTAAAATGTCTCTCTCCATCCTTCTTGTAGGCTCCCTTCAGGTAGCACTCACTCGTGTGGAAAAGTGTATTCCTTGTTCTTATGTTCTTTAGAGCTGATCAGAGTATGCATGTGGTTTATGACAGAATTCCTTGCAACATTCTGCTGGCAAGATGTTCTTTCATTTTTACCCAAACATGCCTTTCTGTTCTAGGCCAAAGAGCCAAGAATGGAAGTTGGTAAGGAGGTGATGGAGGGGAAAGATATGGGTCCTACTGCATCATCTTAGTTCTTTGTAGTTTTATTGGATTACTTCCTGATCAAACAAAACATGTTTTGTACTAGAAATTTCTACCAAATTTTCAATTGCCAAAAGAGTGCAGGAGGATTTCAGCAGGATTTGAAATTACTCAGTTGTTGATTTGATTAATTATTGTATTGGTCATATATTTTCAGAGGTGAATCTTTTAATATAATCTTGACATTTTAATTCTTTGAGCAATTTTTTCCAACATCCATGCTGGCTTCTAGCATGGGGATTGCCCACTGCTTTCCTTTGTAATCAGGCAGCTGGACATTACCTGCTTAGGCTTGTCATGAAAAATTTCCCAAGGGCTATATTTTTCCCTCTGAGATGTAGCATGACTAGAGAACTAATGGTACTTACTTAATCCATGGTTATCTTGGTCAAAGAAGAAAGAGACCAAACTACTGTCTTCACTAAAAAGAGCCAAATGCTAAAAAGTAACAGACAAGGGGATAAAGTAAGTTAAATTGAAACAAAAAATCTTTTCTCCAAAAGGTTTAAGTACTGGAAAAAGGTTTTGGAAAGCATTATCATTATATTAAGCATGTCCTTTAAGGAAAAAATATATAAGGCAGATGTGATTGTTCCTATCTAGCCATTATATTTAGAAAGATTTTGTCAATATGTTTGCAGTGCGTTGAAAGTAACAGCCAAGACTGTTTAATTAGAATTGTAGAAATACCTCACTTCGGTCTTTAGTGGTGTTAATTCCCAAGGGACATGTCATCATCTCTGTCTATGAATACTTTTCTCAAATGTGAAAAAAATCAATTCTGTAATTAATCCAAAATATTTTCATGTTTTTCTTGGGAAGAACAATAAACAGTGGGCAAAGAAAATCACCTCCATCTGGAAGAGGGTAATGATGTTTTTCACAGCAAAGGATTTACTTCTGATTTTCATGGAAACCACTGTCAGTTTTCAGGCAGAGAGGAGGATGTGTCTGTGCCTTCAGAGGGCACAAACTAATCTGCAAAGCCTTGTGAGTACAATAAGGCACAGAAACACCCAATTTTGTACAGGTGGCAAGGGCACCTGCTGCTTTTAAGGGAGTGGGAGGTTTGTTTTCTTCACAGAGTGCTGTGCAGTGTGTTGACCATCACCACCCCCAGAGCTGATAGCATTTCACTCACCCCATCATGGCACATGTATTGTTTCTTCCACCTGTTGCACCCTGTCAGTAAACCCTGTGCAGCCCTGCAGCGTCTGGCACTATCAGTGATACTGCCATTTTCACTTAAATCCAAAATAACAATGTGTTTGTTGGTTCCTGAAGCTTTTGTGGCATCCCTCACCTCGAGCTGCACTGGGTACATGAATGCAACACTCGTAGCTACCGGGGATAAGCAGATGTTGGGTCACTGCTCCTCTCTCTCATTAAAGCAATTAGTGACCTGTAGAAGATGATCAATCAGGGATTTTATCCATCTCGACGCCGGTGTCTGGTTGCCTGCACCAAAGGATGCTGTTTATAGTCCGGTTCTTAATTTCTCCCATTCCTGCTCATCATTATTATCATCTGAAGTGCCTTTTTGCTTCTGTTAGCAAAACCAGAATCCCCCATGCCTCAGTTTTAGCAGCTAATGTCCACAATAGGGGCAACTGATCCAGCACAGGAGTTAAATATAACTGTGTCTAGTGTAAGGAGAAGATTTAATGGGAAATGGTTGGCATTCTTTCTTCCTAAAGGCACGGGGAGGGAGGGGGGAGAGAGAGAGGGACGTACACACAGACACACACACGCATCCCATAGTGAGGGAAGAGGCAGAGAGCAGGCAAGGCAGAGAGGGAGAGAGAGAGCCCCAAAGCAGCCCTGTGGCTCTGAGCTGGAATCTGCCAGGGCACAGCCAGCATGTTGGTCCTCAGCCCGCTTGTCCAGGGATCTTACCTGCCTCTTTTCTTCTGCTTTGCTTTGTCTCAGACGGCGTACGCTGACAGTGTCTTCTCAATTTCAGCAGGTAAATTGCTTTAAGTCATTACTTTTCCTTGCTTGGAGCTCTCTGCACTCTGATTCTTGCACTTTCCGGTGATTGGAAACGCAGGAGAAAGAAAACAAGTACTTCAAAATTGCAGACCTTGGTGGAGGTATTTTGCATTGCAGACCTGTTCTGTCACATACCAGGATATTTTGTTGCTTGGTCGGTTTTGATTTTTGCTTTATGATTTCTGGTATCAAACCCCTCCCTTCCCTTCCCCTTGAGAAATAATGGACAAGATCCTCAGCTGCTCTAAAATGCTTTTTTTCCATTGGCTTCTGTGGTGATGTGCTAATTCACGGATCCGGCCCGATTAGTGTATTACTTGCATGCCTGCATGTTTCTTTCTATTTTGGATGAGTTTAGGCTGAATACAGCAGGGGAAAAAAAATGAATGTCAATGTATATCTGCTACTATAAATAAAGCCCTGACCTCAATGAGTGCTGCCGGAGTCTGACTGGATGTTAGCAGAATAAACATCATCTGGCTCTGGCTATGACACTAACAAATACTCGGATCACTTACAGAGCAAACAAGAGTCCGCTGCATGGAAAATCCCTGCTAGGCAAAGACAAAACAAATTAGTTGTCAGCTGAGCCAGGGCACTGGAAATCCCTCTTAATATATTTTAGTTTCAGAAGAAAGACTTTCCTTTAGTCATGTTCTGTGCGAAAGAAAGGGAAGGCTGGTGAGAGCTCTGACTCTGTATCTTCTTTGAGGAACTTCCACCAATTCATGGCAAATTGCTGTCTCCCACCTTCTGTCTGTTATTCTGCATCAAGAGATGCTTCTAACTAAAGTCCTATGTTCCTTCAGTGTCAGATTTGGGATGGTTCAACTGCGATTTGTAGGGCAAGGCCAGTCATACCTGCAGATCCCCACCATGGCTTCTGCAGTGACCAAAGGGGTGCATATTTTAAGTCTGTATGTAAAACCAACCTTAGACGTGAACCCAAAGGCCCACAGCCTTTCTTGCTCTCTAATCCCTCTGGTGTGCCCACAGAGTCAGATGGTTTACATTCTAGCTCTGTAGGATGCTAAAAGGCATTTACATTTGCTACCATTTCTTTTCAATGGGATATGCTTTTCCCATTATGTTGAGAGTAGT
Organism: Atrichornis clamosus; assembly: GCA_013400975.1. Classification (NCBI taxonomy): domain Eukaryota; kingdom Metazoa; phylum Chordata; class Aves; order Passeriformes; family Menuridae; genus Atrichornis; species Atrichornis clamosus. The sequence continues at coordinate 34,680 of WBMZ01003236.1, forward strand.
TAATGCTGAGAGACAGGGATCACCAGGATTTATTTTCTCTGATATACTCCAAATTGCTTTGCGATAACCTGTAAGTCATCAAACCTCAAAATTGGTTTTGAAGAACTGTATGTTTATTTCACACTTGTAGATACCACCCAAACAAGAACTTGATCCTTCCATTGCCTTCTCCTGTGGCACACACTTGTGTGTCTACAGAAGCCATTTGAACTGTCCTCTGAAGAAAAAACAGTTCAACGAATAACCTGCCCCTTAGAAGGGGAAAGATTTGTCATCCTAGGTGAAACCCTAGTAGAAGAGGCAAACATGAAGGAAAATGCCAGACTCTGCTCTTCGCAGTGAAGTATTTTCCACAGGGCAGCTCCTGGGGGCTTGTCTGCAAGAGACCCCGTTGGCAGATCATCACCCCATGCTCTTCTCCATGGCAAAGCCCCACGCTGGGCTCTTCTGGCCCAGACACTGAAAACCACCTTTATACCCAGCGAGATCTTAGTGAGGCTGCTGCCACAAATGCATTGTCAATGTTTACTTGATAATATATGGAAAAAAATTGGCCAAAAACAGTTGGCCAAAGATTCTGTCATAATCCCACGGCCACAGGGCTGGATTAAGAGACATACCTGTGTGCAATTTTTACTTGATAACAAGGGTTATTTGGTATTAAAAATTATATAATAAAGGATTCCTTTAGTGCTTTGGTTGCATCTGCATTTTCAGAAACTTCTAAGAAAAAAACTGTTAGTTTTGATTTTTCTGGTAAAAATCTCACAGTGGGCACAGAAGATGAATCAATTCCATTTACATTGAAGGTGAATTAATTCCACTTACATTCTCTGTTATTTTAGTGATTTCTCAAATGTTCCCTGACTGTCAGCTGAATCAATTATTTGTATCTGGCACCAGGGTGTAATTTCACATTTAAAGAATGGATTTCAGCAGTGCACTTTCAAATTCTGAAGCTAATCGCATTTAGCAGAGAGGATGTTCTTAAGTGATGGCTTGTTTTTGGTATAATTGGGAAAAAATGTCTGGGTATGTTCCAGGTATGTCTGAAAACTTCTGGACTAAAAGTATTTTTATTTCTGTCCTCGCACATTTTTGAGTAGCAACAGGTCACAAATAAAGAGGTTTACAGGCCACAAAGCAGTAACTAGAAAGCAAAGATAAAACAGCCTGTAGGGTGGAAAAGTATTTGTAGAATAACTAGGGGGAAGAAAAATAATCTGGATCTTTGTTTTGCTGCCAACTGCACCTTATAGTCCCATCAGCCTCAAGTAAGAGCACATCCTTGTTTCTAGAAGTATTTTGAGTGTCAGCTCCAAAGAATTGAGTCTCCTGCTGCTAAAGCATCCTTTCTGGAGAAAATGTTTCAGTGAATAAGATTATAACATGTTTAAGCATGTGGCTGTGGTTCCACCTGGCAGTGAAGACCCTGAGGGCTGGACAGCTCAACCTGTCATATCCCACCCTTACACCACTGTGTTTGTGGTGTCATTTACAACTATTTTTCAGAGCTCTGCTCCACTGCAGTTCCTGAACTGCTGCACTCATGTGATGAAAACTAGGCATGAGTTCTACTGTCATTTTTATGTAGGGCTACACGAACCAGTCTGCACCTTGCAAAAACCAGCCTGAAGGAAGCTACCTTCCAAATTCAGGTAGTAGAAAGACTCTCTTCCTCTCCCCCCCATTCCTTCTCCTCCTCTATTCTGATCATCCAGACGCAACATTTCTGAGGTTTTGCAGAGACATGGGACAGCCTTTAAATTACCAGCAGCAGCCAAAGAAAAAGAATTGCATCTCAGTGCTTCTTCTGGCCTTGTATGCATGCCACAAATGCATCCTTTGATTCAATTCTCTCCTACAACCAATGTTGATTCAGAGGCCCTTGGAAAGAATACGGCTGATCAGTTTAAGAGAACTCAGTAGGATGGTGACACTGGAGCACAATAGGCAGTATTCGTCACACTTTCTTTGCCTTTTTCCTAATATTTTCCCGAAGAAAAGGAACATCATGTCCCACTGGGCATTAGGTTCAGCCTCTTTGAGTCAGGAATGTATAGTATTTGCAACCAGACCTCGTGTGGCAGAGCTGCAGAAAACAATTCAGTTTTCTTGTGGACTGGCACTGCTGGAGCCATAGTGATGGGCAAGGTGGGCTGGGAGGAGGAGCTGTGTGGGGTGACAGCTTTGGCTGGGCTGCACAGAGCAGGGACCTTGGGAGCCACTGTGGTGCTATGCTGTGGGGAGAGGACACTGTGCATTTGTGAGAGAAACGACACAAAAACGAGTGATGATTCCTGACATTGAGGGAACTGGGATTGCAGCTGTCTTTCTGTAAAAGAAATATATATCCCATCATCAGGGTTTGGGTTTTTTTCCCTGCAGATACCCTAAATATTGTCAAAATGGACAGCAAAGATGTCTGGTGGATGTATTTTGTTTCTAAAGAAAGTAATTGTAAATATTTATTTATGTAACATCTCATCAGAATGGATTATCAGTGTTTGCAGGAGAAAGAAAGTTGCAGAAGGAATTTAAAATAAGATCAAAAATAAAAGCTTGAAGACTCTCATAAGGCAGCAACCAGAGTCTACTGGGGAAACAGCCCAAAGGGTGACCAGCAAGCAAAAATACAAGGGCAGGGAAGGAAGCCTGGCTCTGCTCTGTAAAGTCAGCATGGGCATCTCCTGATCATTGGTCAGTGGGTTTCTCATGGAACACACATAAGCAGGAAAGCTGTGGTTAGATTAAGATTCCTGGTGGAAATGAGCCACTGGCAAAGGCTGCAGTGTCATTAGGAGAATGAAAGCAAAGTATGATTGGCCATAAGAGAGGGCCATTACCTAGCTGTGGATCTGACTAGCCAAAGATCTTGAGACAGGGCATTTAAGAGCCTTCTATCTTGTTTTTTATTCACAGGAGCCCTAAAGGGAGGCAAAAGTCTCTTTCAGTAGAATCTCTGTTCAGCTTCAGAAATAAAAATAACCTTGGGATTGACCATTTGAATATGATAGCCCAATTAGGTGGCTGGAAAGATAAGCCAGAAGAAGGATGATGTAGTGGTTACCTTTCCAAGTTGGTAAGGAAGGGAATTCCTGAGCAGCCTCTGAGGAAAGTCTCGGACTGGTAGCAGATTAGTAGTCTAGTATGGTGTGGTTACTGTTGCTTTAAGTAAATGGGTCTTCAAAATAAACACAGTTAAAATAAACCTGATTTGAATTAATCTGTATATTCTCCCCTGGTAGATACAACCTGTGAAAATCCCAAACTGGGTTTCCTGCTCAGGTCCATGTAGACAACACTTAGGGAAGAAATTACGTTAGGATTCATAGGCCTTCTCTGGTGGCGTATGCTGCAACGCCTGTGCTGGGTAAGGTGAGAGCAGAGCAGCCACACTGGTGCACAGCCTGTCTGTGACTCTGTGCCTGCACATACCTTCTCATCAGGGAGGGCAAAGGGAGCACTGATGTAATCCGCAACAGCTAAAATCCCCTAGGAGATGCTATGAAATTAGCAGCAGGCCAGTGAGTAGAAGCTCACTTGATCCTGTGGGTGAGGGACAAGGAAAGGACACCAGCGTCAGTTCAGGAGGTTGTGGCACTTGCCTTGCAGAAGCAAATAAAAATCAGAAGAGGACATAGCCTCTAGTGAGGAAGCTGGAAACTGTGTGCGACAAGACTCCTTAAGTACAGCCCTGGTCTTGCATACAGGAGAGGAAAGAGGCTTCTGACCTGCTTGTGGCGTTACTGGATGACAAGATGCATGGCTTGTCAAAAACGGTTCAGTGATAATGCAGATGAAGGGAAAGAGGTCAGTGAAATACTGTTTAAGTTGAATATCATGACCATTCGCCTGTTCAAGAAAATGCGTGTCAAAGAACCATGAGGTTCTCTGTGCTCCTCTGTTACCCCTGGTCTAATATAAAGGTTGACTTGGTTGGCTTCATGTGGTGAGCTGCTGAGATCAGAGGCATCCTGAAATAGAGAACCCAGGTTTGATTCCTGGACTCCTGAAGTGCAGGAAGTTTGGACTACACCGGTGGCCCATTCAGATTTTTTTTTCTGGGGCAGTATTTGTATTACAGGTAAGGCAGCTGCCCAGCTTGAGATGATGGAAGCTCCTCTAGAGGAAAAATCCAAGCAAAGCCAGTATTTTTCAGGTGGTAAATTTGTGGTGAAGAAGTCCTCCAGTTGCCAGGGACAGAGGTCAATACAGGGGCTGAGGCAGCACTTGCTTGGCTTTCCAGCAAAGGAAGCAGTAACTGATCTGAAGGTTTTTCTATAACCTATGAATGTTTCCGACAGGCAGCAACCAGTCCAAAAGGGAACTTCAGCTGAAACCGATCTGCAGCTGACATGGAGATCCCAACTGCTCCAAGCTTGTCCATGCTGTACTGTTGCCATGAATGAGAATAGCTCCACCTGTAGTCCATATGTACTGGATGTGCTGCTGAATACTGGATTGTTGTTATGAGCAGGCTGAAAGGTGGAGGCTTGAATTCCAGCACAGCAAAGCAAGCTGTTTCAAAACCAGATGTGCTCAGTGAGAGGAAGAAAGCTCCAGCAACAAGCATTCCAAGGTGCTGTAAAATCAGCTGAGTCCCTAAGTACATGTAGGCCAACAGTGCTTGTAGGCCTCTGCCTCTAGTACAGACAGTTCATTTGTGGGTTTGTCAATATTACTAAACCCCTGCACAGGAAGGGAACAGTCTGTGACTTCAATTTTTAGCCTCCTTGGGGTTTAGAGTCTGTTTTCTGTCAGACACTGAGGCTTCCCATGGGTGGACTGTACTGGCACAGGAGCATCAGCAGCATGATTGCAGCAAAAGAAACTGCCAATCTTAGTTAAAACTATAGAAAACCATAATTTGTGTTTAGACAGGAGGACATTTGTTGTCACGATAGACCCTGTATCCCTGCAGTCTAACTTCTGATGCTAGGAAGGTGTGTGACTGCAGAATCAGCTGTGATGCAGCACAGGACTGAGACAGGAGATGTCACACAGCTTAGCAGGTAAAAGAGAACGGGGCAAGCCCTTCAAATCTAGGGGGAATTGTTTGAGGAAGATCAGAAATAAGCGAGAGAGGAAAAACTCTACTGGAAATCACAGACCTAGATGTTCTATTTCTTCCCTTCTCCTCTCCAAGCAATCACCCCTTTAATGGAAAGCAAATTATGGGGATGCTTTCTGTAGTCACACAGATATGATGGTAAAAGGGCATTCAGAAAGAGAAGATGGGTACAGGAAAACTACAGAGGGAACTGAGACACTGAGGGAAAAAGAGGCTGCTAACCATTTTTCTCAGGAACTAGCAAACGGGTATGGATAAATGTAGGCTCCTGGGGAATGCACACAATTAAAAGGAGATGTTGCATCTCAAACAGGCAATGCTACAATTTCAGTTTTATTCTACCCAGGGAAGTGTGAATGGATTATTTTTATTAGCTTCTTGAAACTACAAAGTTAATGATTTTTTACAATACGAAGTCAATACATAGTCAGGGTTTTTTGTGAAAGGCAGGAGAAAAAAGTCAGCCAGACTGGGAATCTGTTGCAGTGAGGGAATCATGAGGAATTAATCTAGTCCATGGCAACAAATTCAAAGACAAATTGGGAGGCTTTTCTCTGAAGTCTTTCTGAGCACAGAGCAACACCCACAGTCTCATAGGGATTGTCTGGGACTGTCTGAGCATATGGTGGAGCAGCATCAAAGTCAAGTACACGTTTGATCTATGCCAGCACTGACAGATTATGATCTTGCAGTTGCAGAAGGGTGGAACTGGTGTCTCTCAGCTTTGTTGCTACTGATCTCACAGATAAAGTGGGAGAGGACTGTGTGGCAGTGAATGACACATAGAAGTCTCTCAGGGCTGACGCAGCAGCCACCCTGCATTAATCTTTAGGATTTCAGGCTCTTCTACAGATTATAGTAAATTCTTAGGCTTTAATATTCAGATTTTTTATCCTATTGCTCTGATGTGACAAGCAGCTGAGTTTTATAATCTGATTCATAAAATGATTGAGATGAGATTCTGTGATTCACCGGATTGGAAGTCTGTTTCTGGTACTGTGATTGACTTATCCATGGACCTGGGGAACTTGCTTAACATCTCTGTGCCTCAGTTTCTCATGCACTGACAGGGAGTGCATAGAGTTGTCAACACTGTTTAGCAGTGCCTAGGGCTCTGGACCTCTGCAAATGAAAGGCAATAGAAGGAAAATTGCACAGAATAGCCCTGTCATGGTTATTGGGATTTATAAGACACGGGTTTATTTTATAAACCCATATTATAACCCACTGAAGTGTTCCACCCATCAGATTTTACTGGGATTTTTCATTGTTTTGAGAAACAGAATGCAGAGCCAACAGAAGCAAATCCTTCTCTCTGTGTCCCTGTACTGATCTCAGAATCTGCCTTCTGCCATCAGTCTGAGAGGACAGTGTATAATCTTCTGGCATATGCATTCTCCTCATACATGCACATAGACACAGATAAAACGTCTGAAATGTTTGCATACAGGGAGAAAAAGGCCATTCCTTTGCTTAGAAGGCTCACAGGCCCCTTTGCTTCCCTTTCCTGTGCCTTGCCGTGTCTGCAGTGTTTTCTGAGGCCGACCTGCAGGGATGCACCCACCCACCATCCCCAGCCGGGCGGCTCGGAGCCGCTGAGGGACGTGGGCTAAATCTTAGGTGGGGATGGGGGGCAGAGTGTCCTTGCTCCTGTGGCCAGGTGAATACTGAGACCCACTGTCCAGGCAGCATGCCAGGGATCGTGCTATTGTCAAGCTTTTGGAACGCAGACTGATTTTTAAACACTTTTGTTTATTTATTTATTTATTTATTAGGACAGCTTCTGAGTGTGCACCAGCGGGTAAAGTACATATTACTGCTGCCTCAGCCTCTAGTCACTTTGGGGATTAAAAATGGAGCATTTTCAAATTTTTATGAGATTTTCCTGTCTGTGCTAGGTTAACAGTTGAACTCTATGACCTTAGTGGTCTCTTTCAGCCTAAACAATTCCATGATTCTATGAAAAGAAATTTGCAAGGTTTCATCTGGATTTCTTAGTTTTCTGAAATTAATTTAATTTAATTTCTCATCTGCTTTGTTCTATTCCTTAAAGACTCTGAAGCCCCATTTTAGGCAAAAGAAAACTAGTAGCTGGGGAGATCTGCAGTTGCATGTCTCATCCTGTAGCTCCCATGGGAACTTCATGGGTCACCACCTCCTCCACGCAGTCACCATTACCTAAACTTGATATTTTTCTCTGGCATAATTAATCTGGTTTATAGAGAAGGATGCATTTAGGCCATCAACTATGAGGTCTAAGTTCAAAAAGGTACTGAGAGATGCAGACAATTTGCTAACCTGACTGTTCAATCCAGCTCCAAACACAAGCTGTATTCTCATCTCTGCTTGTATGTTCTTAAAGCACACTTTGGGTCACAAAGCTTCATAAAACACACTTCAAACAAGCATGTATTGTTAACGCTGACGCTTATCTTTGGCATTTTGAAGGATGCTTAATACTGGTACCTGCTCTGTAAAGAAATTATTTTGACCTGTATGGCTCTCAAAAGGCACCTTTAATAAGCTCTTAATCTTCCCTAACGTAGAAGGAAAAGGTGCCCCAGTCACCTGCAGCAGATGCACAGACTGGAGCTGGGTGGCTGCAGCCCATGGTGCTCTGCTGTCCTTGCGAGGAGGTTAAGAGGAGCCTGAATGAATGACAACCAAGCAGATGGACGTCTCAGTTTCAGCTGGACAAGCCCATGTTCATTAACTGACTAGTCTGCCCAGCTCATTTATTATTAATTCTGAGCTCCATCCGAGTGGGAGAAGCATCTGTGATGGGGTGTCAGCCATCAGAGGACTCTGTCCAGCAGAGCCCTGCCTGTCACAAGCTGGGCAAGCCACCAGCACTGCTGTCGGGGTGAGCAGCCTTTGGATAACAGCTCAGCTTCCCATCAGGGCTTGCTGGATCAGTGTGGTCATAAATAGGAAGGGAAACACATGTAAAGTATCCTTTTCCTTTCTTGTCCTTTCCTCCTGGCGTTTGGCCTACAGCTTTGTGATTTTAGGATGAAAGTTACTTTCGTGGTTTATTTATGACTTTTTTCAGTGAAATCCTGTAACTCTCTCTGGAATCCAGGGCAGGCCTTCTCTGGTGTCTCTGTTGCAGCTGTGGGGGTTTGTAGGTTTGAAGATTGTCTCTAGGATCAGCCCTAGGAGACCTCATAGACCTCATATGAGCCCCACTCCAGGGGACTCAGGCTGGGTGAAGACCCCTCTGGCTCTGCATTGGACCATCTCGAATAAGAGTTCCCAAATTCCAGCTATTGTCACAATCTATCTGCAGGAACAAAATGAAACATTGCAACACCTTATCTAAAATATATGTTTTCTCAAGCAACCTTTGGCAGTACACCCACAGATTTATAAAGCTACTTTCTTGAACTGGATTTAATTATACTCCTTAAAGTCACTTTCCATTTTAAAGCTGATTATTATAATTTTAAGTTCCCTGAAAACAACTGCCTCTTGGACAAGTCCTAAAAGGAGTTTTTCATGTTGTCTTTTTTCTCATATTGAATATGTTCTTTGGCATTGACGTCGTTGAAAGAGCAGCTTCCATATGAACTATGTCAATGCATGCTCTGTGCAGGCAGGGTCTTCATACCTCACAGAAAACGATGACAGTCCTATTCTTGGGCTGAGATTTTTTCCACTGATGGGGACTGGAGCATTCTGAAGCCGTGTTTAGCAAACAAAGCTAAACTGGAGCCTAAAAATATGCATTGCATTTTTAGGGAGTCTGTAACCCTGCCTAGGTAACCCTTTTGTGGTATAAATCAAGGCAATACTGTAAGGTATTATCACCTATCACCTGTCAGACCGGAATGCGGAAGGCTCTTGGGTCCAAACCCAGTCTTTTCTTAAATATTTCCTTGACAAATGTACCTTCCAGAACATAGCCAGGGTTTCTCATGGAGACCCTGAAATATGAACTCCCCACATAATTATATAATGGACACCTGTCCTATATAGTAGTATCTATACTATTAATGGTATATAATTACTTAGTGTATTATAATAGTATCTATTACAATTTAGTATCTGTCTATAGTAATAGTATCTATAAGTAGTAGTATCCAATAATATCTATAGTAGTAGTATCTATTACTGTTACTTGTAGTTAGATTTAGCTTGTTTCCACCTTGAGATCAGTACAGGCTATCACTGTTCACACCAGCAAAACTAGAGTGGGCTTCAACCTAACTTGTGGTACAGTAGTATCAGATGATAAATACTGAAATCAGTGGCTACTTTTTTACCAGCTTGGTTAGCTATAGTGTCTTGCACAATAAAGTCGTTCCACAGATCTTCAGACTTTCCTCCTCAAAAGGAAAATCCAAATATTTTATAACCCAGGACTTAAATTTACTCATGAGGACATGATAAGTATCATATTAGAACTGTAGATGTACATCTATATTTAATCTTATGTTTGCAAAATATTTAAAGAACAACACCTTTTTTTTTTTTTTAAGTAACAGTACAAACTGCAGTAATGCAAACCTTTTTCTGCCGTGCCTGGTAGTGATCTATTAGCAACTAAACCACATCAGGCTAGTTTTGATATTCTTATTCTTGTTGAATGATAATAATCCTACTGAAATTTTATCTAAATCATGGAATGAGGTAATACTAAGAAAAATTATATTGGAGTGTGGCCTAAAATAAAGTAATAATCACACTTTATACGCTGTTAAATTACAAGCTGTCCATTACTTTAATAATACGCTATTTAGTCCCAATGCAATATGTTCAAACACAATCCTGAAATTCAGACAACCAGAGAAGTACGTGTGTTAAAAATTGAAGAGCTTGGTTATAGCTGCGCAAGGGTGACTGAATTCCGGTTAAGCCAATATAAAACTTAACTCTTCATCTCTTTGTATTTTATTACTTGCAAGACCTGGAGACAGGAGACTCAAAACTTTACTAATTTTTAAAGGACGTTGGCATTTTCAGTATGTATTTAAAGCTTTAAATTAAACAATATACCTATTTTTTAAATAAATCATCTGCCTTTCTCTTAAATTGAAGTTTTATGCTGAGTTTCAAGCTTGTGAGGAAAAGCTGAGAGAGCCTTCATTACGGACCCTTTCAGACTACAGTTGAGTCATGTCTCAAAGGTATCATCACAAATAGTGTTTTAAAAGAGAAAAAAAATCTGGATGACATGCACTACCCCTGAATGCTGCTGAATCACACTCCTCTGGGCAGCTCTTTTCTGTGCATAAGGACTGAGAAAATGCTGTCCGCTTTAACATGGAGTGGTGGAACTGATATAGTACATTTTCTGAATTTGAAAAACTAGAAGTATCTCTGTTCTTCCCTTACCTTAAGAGGTGACTAATATCCGGCCTGCAATTGATTTGCACACAAATCTAGCAATTTCGTCAGGTTTGTCTTCCCAGAAACTTAATTTAGAGATTTTCTATTAATACCAGATACTTCACTGTAGGCTTTTCTTCTTGGCTCCCTGCCACCCTTCAGTTCACAGACACACATTCCTGCTGCCACTAGCCAGAGGAAGAAACCAACAGGCATAAATAAATATTTGCTATCCTTGGCAAAACCTTTGAAGAAGGCCCTCACCCTGAATAGTGATGCATTTCTCAAGGGGTAAATAGATTCAGGAAATAACCTACACTGTATAAATGCATCATCTTAATAGCCTTCCTCTCTGAATCTTTGGTCACAGCTTCTTATATCCTTGATGGAAGTTTACCTCTTAGAAAAAGTACCCTGCCAAACACGACGGAGGTTCTGTCTTACCAGGCAGTCAGTGACAAAGCTACCAGCTACCCTGAGTTGCAGGGTATTTATTCTTAGGGATGAAATCGGAAATAAGGCAACCTGGTTGCAGTCCCAGAGGAAACACAAGTAAATGTGCTGTGGAATGGCTTGCCACTTCCCACTTATCACAGAAGTGCCTAAAGTGATTCAGTTCACAGGAAAGGTTGAAGGGCAACAGCACTGAGTGCTTTCCTGGTGGCACACGGGCTGTAACTGGGACCAGAAGATGCTATTGCTAATACACTTTTGGAATGGAGGGAGAGAAAAAACAATAAATGTTTGATTCATTTTCTAATGTTGCCTATCTGAAAATTTCCAAATTCAGCCTGTGTCAGAGCCACATTAAGGGCTTAAAATTCTGCATAGCCCTCAGCACAAGAAGGAACTTAGAGACTTAAGAGTCCACCAGGTTTCTTAAATCCATGCTTGGATTACAGTGTTGCAATCAATGCATATAGAATGTAGGAAAATACCGTGGAATGGAAATGTCGCTTATTCAGTAAGAAATGTTTGTGCTGTTCAAGACAACGGATGAGTGTTTGTGTTGAACAGATCTCCCTTGCTTGGAACAGAAGAAGCAGCCCAGCTGCAGAGCGTGCTGCCTGCTCGTCCCTCCACCGCCGCCCCTGCTCCCACCGCCCTACTTCAGGCACAGCTGGAGCACGGTAAGTGTGGCCTGAGGGCCTTCCTCTGCTTTTCCTTTTTTTACTTGACTTCTAATGTGTGACAAAGAATGAAGCATCCTCTAAAGCACCTCTTCACTCAGAGAACTCGCCTGGCTGTGCTGATACGGCTCTTTTAGGACAAGCACTCAACATCCCAGACTGGGGCTTGAAGTAAATATCAAATAGATCAAGGACTGAAATGAGGCTGGATTTGTTCCAGCAGCTAATTCAATTAACTTAAAATATTCTCCTTACTCTATTTTGAAACCTTCTTAGAGTAAGGCAATCCTGAACTAAAGGAAATGGCAATGCAATGAACCAGTAAGGACAGAAAGGCAATTTTCCATCCCGTGCAGTGATTTCAGGGTCTACATTATGTGTATGTCCTGTTTTGCATCACATTTGCCCTACCCAGTAGGTGAAACGAAGGTCCTGATATCCTCCTGTGGAATCTATTGCCACCATTTCACCTTGCAAAGAGACAAATGTGTTTGAGATGCTGGTGTGCAGTTTTCACTCAGCCACCTAAGCACAGACCTGCTCTACGTGATATATGTCCATACACCTATGCTGACATATGCAATGTGCAGGATACTATGGGTATATGACACATGGCAATTGGCCCAGTTACTCCTGCTGCCAGCTTCTGCTAACTCCAACATATTTTCCATACCAATATAAAGAATTTTTCTACCTTCTTGGTAATTCCTATTTCTTGATTCCAATATTAATTTACTGTATACAAATTCTGCAATTATTGCTAGTGTTATGTAAATAGTGATGTAATAATTAGTAATGATATAATAGTTAGTAATATGTCAGATAAGAACAAACCCAAGAAAAAGTACAGTGTAAAATCCTCCATTGTCTTCAGAGAGATCAGGATTGAACTCAGGGTGCTATTTTCTCCAAACCAAAACATCATTGCCTTTGCCTTCCTCATCACCTCCCCTGCCTTGATTTCCACAGAAAAGAGACCCAACGACAAGATCTCTTTAGGAATGTGGTATACTCCTTCAGCGAGGATGAGGTAGGGACCAGGGTCTCTGAGATTCCTGCTAGCAGCTTAGAGAGCAACCTGAGCCTAAAATCACCCTTCACACCTTCTCCCCATAAAATCATGATATGAAAATAAGTAGTTATGAGCAGGGTGGGAGCCATGTGAATTCACTATGAGCAGTTTGTGCTTTGGAGTCTTTAGTCAGAGCTTTTCTGGAAAATAACCCTTCACTTGAAAGCTGAAAACCAGTTGTGCTAATGCAGTGTTTCTGGCTCAGTGGTCATCTGTGTTTCCAGGGGAGATCACTTTTGCCATAGGACATAGATAAATTCATTTTTCTCATGAAAGCTTAATTTTGAAGTGGGAACATCAGACACTCACTGATCATTTAAGGCACTGGCTGTGATCTGCAGTGAATGAATGCCTACGGGTTCTTCTGGAGCGAAGTTCACGCTGCCGGCGCCCTCCCGGAGTGCAGCCTCTATTATTAGAGTGAAGATGCTATTCTGGGAGAGGAGCTGCTTCTGGCAGAGTGGGACACAGAGAGCAGGGTCAGTCCAAGAATAGGCCAGGGTCCCACGCTGGCTCAGAGGGGCAGCCCGGCTGCGAAGTCCCTCTGTGAGAGGAGGAGGAGGAGGAGGAGGAGGAGGGGGAGGAAGCATGGGGCAGGACACTATGCTGAAGTGCTAATGTTCAAGCATCCATGAGGATAACCTTGTGACAAACCCAAGGCTTCTCCCAAGGGGAGCAAATAAACTCTTCTGAGGTCGAAGTGTGTGGTGGCTGGATTTTTATGCACTTCTCCAATAGGCCATGTGTGGCTGCATGTTCACTCATGTGTTCGATGTTTCATAGAAGCTGCACGACCTGGAGATGGAAGAGTTGTGCCAGGAGCTCCAGATAATACAGGCTTCCTCTCTGCCCAAATCACACTGTTCTGCAGGGCCTCCCGGCCCCCAGGTGAGTGCTGCATTTGTGATTAAACCACACCCTTCTCCCACTTGCTCCAAGGTCCTTACAAAGCAGTGAAACATCTGAAAATGCTTTTTACCACTTAATAAGCATGCCAATCCCTGGCTTAATTTCATTTTGACGTGATTTTGCATAAATCACATAGGCTTTTTACCCTATGTTCTCATCCCTGCCTTGCACACTCTAGTCTGTTTCAAGTTCACCCTTTTTTTTTCTAGAGTTTTACAGTGTGTAGCACCCATCAAAAATCCCAGAGGTGTCATCACTTCCTTCAGAGGCCCTTTATCAGTTTTTTTCTTTGCTTTAGACTCTGTTGTCCTTTTATGTGAGGACAAGTGCCTGTGGAGTGGATGCACAAGGGATTCAACAGACTGGGATGTTAGTGGAGTACATCCCTGACAAGGCTACACCTACAGTACAATCAGAGACAAGGAGGGGCTTCAGTAGGGCAGTGGCACAGGATTCAGGAGGTGCAGGATCTCTTAGCTTGACCTGCAAATCTGCCTCTGACTTGCTGGATATCTTTGGACCAGTCTTTTTGACCTCACACCTCATTTTCTACAATTTACTTTCATATATCTTCAGAGAGAGATCAGAAATCTCAGAATCACAGAACAGTTTGAGTTGAAAGTGACTTTTAAAGGCCAACTAGTACAACCCCCCTACAATAAGCAGGAACATCGTCAACTAGAACATGTTGCCCAGAGCCCCATCCAACCTGGCCGTCCTCTCCTGAGGAAACAAACCACCTCTAGAAGGAGGTTTTTTATGAACATATCTGTATCATGGGGAAGATCATCCATTTGCCTTTTCATTCCAGTTCCCTCCAAAGAAAAATGAAACTTCATGGAGAGGTGCTTCCAGTTTCTCCTGGGGCACAGGCAGTCCCAGTCTGTGTGCTGTGCCTGGTGGTTTTGGGACAGGGATCTCCCTCAAGGCCCCTGGGTTCCAGCTTTTTGCAATGCAGCAAATAGCAGACATGGCACGGGGCCTGTGCTGAGCAAAGCTGTGACTGAGGCTTTGGCAGCCTCAGAAGGTAACAAGCACCCAAACACTATTTAAACACTACGGACAATGCATCAAAGTAAAGGTTCGGTTATGTGGCAAAAAGCTTAGCTTTAAATATGTGTAAGTCAATGCTTCAGAATAAGGGTCTAGAAGCTGACAGGTAGAAACCACAGAGTCTTCTTTTCATTGAATCATAGAATGGTTTGGATTGGAAGAGACCTTAAATATCATCTGGCTCCAACTCCCCAAGAACCTTGTCTTTATTGTTCTGCCATTTTTGTCTTTGCTGAGATGCAGGATGAGGCAGATTTGTTTAGTATGAGAATGGTGAGGTGTGGCCAGAAGTGACGGGAAGTGTTTGTCTAGATCTGTCTTGAGAAAAGTCTTCTCTCTCTTATGAAACAGCCCTGCAGTGTTGTTGGCTTGTTCCAGAGTTGCTGTACATGTGAAAAAAGCCCTTGTTATTTCAGTTTTCGCTAGACTGTCTTTAAAAAAAAGAAATCCCCTTAATACTTTGTCTGACTTAAATTGGAAGAAAGTAATGTTAATTCTATTGTTCTCCAAAGTCCATTGCTATAAATAATATTAATCTTGCAACCAAATGACCTATGATCTCTCCAAGAACATTTTAAAATAGAGCAGGCTGGCAGATTTTATCATAACAGCAGACAGCAGGGTGGGTATAACATGGCTTTGGAATTTTTAATTATAAATTACAGTACTGTGCCTTGTAAAGGGACAGAGCCAGCAGTCTTCTGGGCAATACTTTTGTGACAATGGCCACCTGCAATGAAATACTACCATTACAAAAAGACATCTACTAAGTACCTCGGAATTCTTTTCTGCTGTAGCTTGCATGGCTTTCAGAGGAGTTGCAAAAGCTCCTACTGTTGACTCAGAGCTGAATTTTAATATATTTTCATAAGAAGGAGAATTAGATTTGTAATGGTATAACTTAGAGTATGATTCCTCCCATGTGTATCCTAAGGTAAAATGAAATAAATAAAATAAAATTTGACTCTGACACTAATAGGGTGCATTCTGATTTTCACTACTGAAAACCTGCAGTAACTCTACGGACTAAAATAGCTGGAGTAATTTGTGTTTGAGGGTACATTTTGCTCCTATTCATGTACAATTTGATCACATTTTGGACAGTATAAGACAGCCAGGATCCAAACTTGGAGTGAGTGATTTTTGTGGTGAATCTAATGCTTCTCTGATGCAGGCTCATTGGATTTTTTCTTTAGTCTTTCAAAAATAAAAGGTGGTCTGTGAATCGAAGCATTCTGGAAACAAAACTGGTTGTCTGATTTTTTTTTTCTGAGATGTAGTCCAAGTCCGTGTATTAAGAGGTCTCCTGAAAGGATAATCAGCCTCATTTGAGAGAGAGAAATATCTTCAGAATTCAGAAGTAGTGGCAATCCTCCATGTCCATTCCATATGTTTCATGTTACTTTCCTTACCACCCCTTTGGCTGACCTCTCTTGCCAGCTGTTGTGGTGTTTCCGTGTCCTTGTTACTAATTCTTCAGGACTCTGATAATTTCCCATCTTTCATTTGCCCCAGGCTTGTTTTTGTTGCAGGTTCTCTTCATCTGTGAGATGCCCCTGCACTTCCCACGTCAGTCCAGCGCTCCCTCCTGCCGTTCAGCAGTGGCACAGACCTGGTGTTTGGAGGCCACATTCAAGCACAACATCCAACAACTCCAACTTCTGGGTTCACACTGCTCCCAGAGACACCTACAGGGTCAAGGGTTGAGGGAGGACAACCACCAGTGCCTCGTCATTAATGCAGTTTACTAATAGCATTCACTTTTCTCCCTAGGGTCCACAAGGAATTCCTGGTATAATGGGACCAAAAGGGGAGAAAGTAAGTGTCTCTTATTATGGGATTTGATGTGGTTTTGGGCGGCAAAGAAGGAGAGAAGGGTGTTCACTTTTTTCTTCGTCTGTTTAGTGAATGGTGAGCCTTATGAATGGGGGGATTTGCTTCAGTTTGAATGTAAAGCTATGAATTGCTTTGAAGCTATAATTTAAAACTTGGTCTTTCAGTGTTCATCTTCAATCTTGAAATATTTTTTATGGCTTCTCATGTCAGCGACCTCTGTTTAGAGTATGTTTTGAGAAAGCACCCCAGGTGCAGAAGTCAGCAATTTTACTGATCCATAGGCCTTTGATCTCTCTGTCCCTCTGGGAGGACGTGAGGAGCAGAGCTCTCCTGTGCAGTGTGAATTGTATGGGACAGCTCAGGTATTAAAACTGGCCTATAGGCTAAGTTATGTTTTCAGATGAGCAAAGCATTTGCTCTATAATGATGCCTAAAGAACCTTATACCGGAGCTGGGCATGTAATTATGTGCTTTGTTATACGAGGCAATGACTGTAGAGTTAGGGCTGAGACCACAGGAAAGACCAAGGAGCTCTGATAAAACAATTCTTCTCATTTTACCTCTGTAAGTAAAGTCTTGAGCATGAAGATATTCCCAGTGTTTTGTCTGGGGAGTTTGTTTGTTTGTTCTTTGTGGGGGATTTTGTGGTTTTGTTTGGTTGGTTAGTTGGTTTGTTATATAAATGCATTGATGCATTGACTTATGAGCCCCTGTGCTTCATGTGGTGTCCACAAGACTAACATATTCCTCTCTCTGGCAGGGGGAGATTGGCAGGCCTGGAAGAAAGGTATGAACAAAGGTGCTATCTCAGAAACCCATCTAATATTTAATAGCAGCTGCCAGAGAGAGGTGCAGACAACAGCTGAATAAAAACTAACTAATGTTGAAGTTTAACCTGTTTGTGCTGCTCTCACTGGTACCCAGGGTGGATGGTAGGGAGCTCCGGGTGCAGGGCTGCAGAGCTGCCCCAGCTGGTTTTAATTCGACACATTCCCCCAGCAAAAGCACAGAGACAAGTCAGAGTGGGATATTACCTGAACTATGTCTCAGGGGAAGCAAATTATAGGAGCTGTCATAAAAGGTGTATCAAAGAAAAGCCCAAAGCAAAATCAAAACTTTTACTCCTCCAAAGTCTAAACAAGGCTCAGCCAGATACCCCTGAAGGAGCAATAACCATTAATGATTACCCTTCCAGAGTTCTGGCAGCAAAGCAATATGCTGACTACAATCCTGTGCTTGGTGACATATGAGCTGTGATATATTGTCAAAAATATGTGCCCCTACATGTAATGAAACAGAATACGTTATCTCAGTCACTAAGTACATCCATTTAATGTAATTAACTTTAAAGAAGACAGAAATGCAGGATGAAATCAGAGATATGAAGGCGGTGGTCACTAACCAGGAAAAGAAGTAGCCTTCTAATAATACACCGAGGATTTTGACACCTTTCTAATAATATACAACGGATTTTGACACCAGCTACCAATCAGTAATTCAAATAAATATAAACACCTAAACAGAAGAGGTCATTTTCTTTAATCTATTTTCAAATGCCCTACAGTAAACAAAAATATTATTAATATGAATTCAAGGGTTCAAAACAGTGATGTCTTCAAGAGAGCAACCCACTAATCTACAAGAAAGTGCTAAACCTTAAACACAGTACATCAACACTTACTCTTCTGACAAAAACTACTGGGTTTCAAGAGAGAAGCCACTCAGGTTGAAGATAAAATTGTATAATTCTTGTTGAAAGCTGTCTGGCCTGTGGGAGTTCACTCTTGGCCCTGAATGTCATGATGACATTTCTGAGATCCTATTGCCAAGTGGTGTAATGCAGTGGAATAGCATTAATCTGCAGCATTTTAGAAGACATTCAAAGAGTGATTTACAGGCAGATTAATGCAGTGGAATAGCATTAATCTGCAGCATTTTAGAAGACATTCAAAGAGTGATTTACAGGCAGCAAATAGATGAATAACTGCATGGATGTATGTAGTTATTGCTAGTCATATAGTAGTCAATAAAGAGCAATATAGCTCGTACTATAGGAATATTCAGAACAAGAGCCATAGCAATAGGAATAGTTAGTTAAAGATTTGATTCAGCTCATAACATACATTGGATTTGTACAGATATAATGACATACAGGTGTTTTTATCTCCTGAATGCAGTATGGCCTGTGTGTAGGAATGGTGTTATATGAATCTTTGTAATCAATGTTCTCCGTTCAAGGGCAGACCAGGTCCCCCGGGCGTCCCTGGGATGCCAGGACCTATAGGATGGCCTGGACCTGTGGGACCGAAGGTAAGACCAAAATTCACACGCAACAAACTGTTCAACATCGCAATCTGAACAGAATAGTTGTCTTGGGAAATCTCTAAGCAGCTACTTGCTGCAGGCTGGGAAGCTGTAGCAGTGGAAGGACACTCTGTGCTTGTCCCATTTCTTACACTGCTCTGCAAAGGCCTGCCCAGGCTAGGTTGGGTTACTCCACCTTCAGCCCAACCCTTGTAGCACTTCTTATGTTGATTAAACATGTCAAAGGGAAATTGAAAATCAACCTAATGAAGACTCATTGATAGCCACTGGTGTCTCCCAATCACACAAATCAATGTTTCTGAACTGGTCATCATCATCATCATTACAATTATTCTTTATGAGGATCTCTTTGCCTGAAGGTACGCTGTGAGCCCATGCGATCAGAGGGAAAACACCAGGCTAGTATCAGGGGAAAGAGATTATAAACCATGAGAATTGCTGATCACATCCTTTAAATTCATTCCCATACAAATAAACATTCATTCCTGTTATTTTTATTAAGCAACAGCAGAAGAAAGGACGGGACACTCTTTGCTGCTGCAGAGTGGTTGCTTCATCTGCATTTATTACAAAAAAACCTGAAGGACAGTCCTATAATAAGTGCTAGCTTATGCAAAAGGTATAACAGCTCATCATAGGAGCTGTTGTTTATGGAGCTTCTACTGGCACTTTTGAGATAACTTGCTCTTCTTCAATTCAGGATGCATTAGGCAAAGGAACTGCACACAATGCCCAGTTTGAAAATGCATTTTCCAGTAAATTTTTGACTCTTCATTTGTACTATGAAGGTTGGTGCCCCCATCTCAGAGGACGTGATGCAGTCGGTCTTGATACTGCAAGAAAAATAGTAGATTACTTCTGAATTAAAGCCACATCTGAGAAGCAGACTTTCAAGACCTTCACAGCTATGTTAGATGAAGAACATCATATTGTAGTATGTGGAAATGTAGGCAAACAAGAGAGTATGTACTTAAATCAATGTTCACTTTGAACTGTGAGATGCGAAATGGTGTTCCCCCACAAACATATTGTATGCTATGATTTCCCACAGCGGGAGCAGTGAGGGCAGAGGGAAGGTCCTACCAACTCCTTCCTTCATAGACTTAGTGAAGGAAGAGAGCAAAGCAGACAGAAAACTCATTCTCTTGGTCTTTTCCTTATATAGGTTTTATTTTGGTTTCTGCGGTCTTCCTAATTTTGACTTAATCTCCTCTGTCAATTATTATGCTTTTTCGTCACACTCCTAGAAGCATCCCTCACATTCAGTTGTAATACTTTTTCCTACACTTTAACTGCAAATCCTACTTGCTGTTTGATTCCAATTCTTCTGCTTTTATTGTCTCTTCAGATACTGGTCTCCTCTGTTCTTTAGGTAGATTCACAGTTTCATTTCTTCTGGTCTTTATAAATACTGTTTTCTTGCCTGTCAATGAAGGCTCCAGTTGAACACAGTCCAAAAGAACTTTGTGGTCACTGCTATTGGTTGTGTCTCTTTCCTTTCTCCCAATCTCTGATCTCCTCAAACTTCCAATACTTTTCTCCACCACAGACATTTGCTGCATCACCTTCTTGCTGTATATCTCCAGTAAGCTTCTGTCTGGGGCTTTTACCTCATATCTACTTCTGTGGATATTTGCTATTTCTTCAGCTAGGTTTCCTTGTCTTCTCTTTCTTCGACACAGCCTTACTTTGGACCTTATTTCTCCTACTTCATTTCTTCAAGTCTTTTCTGAACTTCTGCATTGGCAGTAGCCAATATGAAAATCCTCTCCATTTCTAGGACAGTGAAAGCCAAAGAAGAGTAAGAGCCAAATGTATTCTGCTGGTAGCACTGCTGCCTGTCTGGGGGTCTACTCTGTATTTCACACTAGATATAATTAGCTGACAGCAGCCAGAGAGGTTGTTGTAAAGCTTTTTCATGATTTACTGGCTCCAAATGACTGTTCAGCAGATGATATCTCGGAACTACAACAAAAGCAGTCACTATGCCTCCCCAAGCCATAAGGCATGCAACAAAATGCTTTTCTTTTCTGCAACTCAGTGGAGATGATGCTGGGTAGAGACACTTTTCTGCACCTTCATGCAGAAAAGGATGCACTGCTGATGGTGGTTTGCTTGCAGGTCCTTTAATATCATCTGGCAACACTGAAGCACAAGTTACCTACACAAGAAAATGCAAATAGGAGAATAAGGTAGCATGTGAGGGCTCAGGCAAAATACAATTGCAATACAGACCCCTGTCTACAATGCTACACTAAGGTCAGGCATATTTGATATAAAACCTGAACTACTAAACTGTCAGACATTCAGATATGACCTCATCAGAGAGCCACATTCAATAACTCTCTTTATTGACCCCTTTAGGGTGAAAAGGGAGAGTTGGGTGTGATGGGATTGCCAGGTACAAGAGGACCAATGGGCTCCAAGGTTTGTTAACCAAACACTGCATTTTCAGACATTGGTTTCTAATGCTCTGCTGACAGCTGCTTACCTCATGAATTTGCTGGAAAGCATTAATCAAGATACATCTTTTCTAATACAGCTAAAAAATATGCTCTACATCAAGCAAGGTTATGTTGTCTGGTTGGGCTTGGCTGTGTTTTTGGCTTTTCCATAAAATGCTTCCATATAAATTATTGTAACTTATTTTAAAAGCAAGCTCAGATATAATTGTATCCCACTAGAAATATGGAGTTCTTAAGCATATCTGCAGCATTAAGTCATGTCTGCAATGTTTTCCACCCACCTCATAAGACTATGGAGATCATTTTGGTCCTCTACTAGAATTAGTATATGTACTGACTGTTGGATGTAAGCACAACTTGGTCTGGATGTTCCAGTATCTGCGCATCATGGTCTATAGTATAGTCTCTGCCTTTAAAAATGTAAGCCACAACATTTTGAAAAAAATTATGTAATCAGTTTATTCAAATAAAGAACTGCAAAAAAGAACTGAACACCATTGTTTACTTCATGTTTTTTTAAGAAAAACTCAGTTTTATATTAATGTTCACACTAGATTACTTAAGTATAACTTAAGGATATTCCATAGGGAAGAAAAACAACAAACAAATGAAACAGAAGAGGAAGATTCTTGTTAAAATTATTTTAGATTATTAATTGTGGCATCTAAATCTTTATTTACTCTCAGTAAATTTTATTATTCTCAGTACATTTTATTTCACTTGTTTCAATTTCAAAGCATTAGCAAAACTGCTGGCTTTACCTGGCTTTTTCATAATGGCTTTTGGGCTGAGTTGTCTTGCCTTTAATTCATATTTCACAGTTCTGTTTCAGTGCAATTTTAGGAGCTGTAAATATGCATTTGCATTTACAAGTTGATGCAATGAATTATTTGTGCTTCGTTCTTTTTCTTCACTTCAAAATTTGAAAGTCCGTCTTCTTGGGTGATCTTGAAAGTGAGAAGCATTAAAATATCTATCATTTCCTTTAGGGTTTTCCTGGAACTAGAGGAGAAAAGGTCAGTGTGATAATAGAATAATGTATAACTTAACATTTGAAAACAGCTATGTTAATAAAAAAAGTAACCGTAGAAATGAGATTGAATTTTGATGAAGTTTAAAAGTCCCACTGAGAAACGAAAACAAGTATCAAGAAGGAGCACAGTCTTGTGGCTTGGGCTGGGATGCTGAAGAAGTGAGTTTTACACCCTGTTTCCTTGTGAACAAGTTTCTAAGGTCAGACTCACTGCAGGTTCCCCATCTGTAGCACGGGTATAGTAATCCTTAATTGTTGGTCTGGTTTAGATAGGTGATACACGTTTTGGCACGGAGACAGTTTTTACTGTAAGAACTTACGGTGGGACCTGAACTGGGGAAAGAACCCAACCGGGAAAAAGAAATTCAGATTTGGAAGTATTATATCCAAGAAAACATGTATTGGGAGTAATTTTCTGGGGAGAATGAGTCCCTTTTCCTACAGGCCTTACTCTCAATTCTGTTACAATATCAATAATGAACCATATACCTCACTCTGAAGATATCACTGTATTCTGCTTCAAATAATGCGTTGTGTAGGAAAAATATTTTTTGCTTCTTCATTAAATGGTAATAATTAAGTAGTTGTTCCCCTGCTTTCTCTCTCCAGGGATCCAGAGGTGATAGAGGTGACAAAGGAGTCAAAGGAGACCAGGTAATTTTCTTTTCCAGATGGCTGTGAACTTTAACTGAATGTGCACCTGAAGAGCAGTGTACTTCTGCCAGCAAAAAGCAGGAGCGGCATGGAGGGATGGAGCCTGGAAGCATATTCCTGGGAGGGCAAGAGTGGCAAGGGAAGGCAGTGCAGAGGGGGTTTGGTGAGCCAGAGGGGGATTTCCCTGGAGGTCACCTCAGTCTCTCCTGGGCTATGCAATCCAGAATCACGGCACCTTCCTAAAACGCTTTTAACTGGCCATATGGTAATACCAGGAGGGGAGGAGGGAGAGAGATTCATGGCTTGGGGGTCCTTTTAACTAAGAAAGGAAAAGTAAACTGCTTTTGATGCAAGTGGAGAAATGCCGTTCTCAAAGGCAGGCTCTGGGATTTGTCCAGGTAGCAGGGTTGCCTGCAGACAAAAGAACAATTGGGATGTTTTTGCCAGAGGGGCAGAAGCCAGCAGCAGAGGATCAGACAGAGAGTAGCATTACCATACAAGGGGCTTTATGGTAAAATTTTGCTTAAAATTCTCCACCTACTGCATCACCTGCAGTGTTGAGTCACTGCAGGGTTTTTTAACCAGCATCCATACATATTTGTCAAAGATCACTACACATTTTCTGATTATTTTTCTCCTTTGGCTTTGTAGGGAGAAATAGGCTTCCCTGGAATGCTGGGACAAAAAGTAAGTGGGTGTGATGTGTTGGGAAGTTGTGTTAACTGCTGAGATAAGGGTCAACGAGTGGCTTCTGGAAAGTATAAGACATTGAAGGTCTTGCTTGACTGAATGACCAGCACTGCCTGGACTTGACCAAATTCTTTAGGCTTTTTAGTTTAGGAGAAAACTGTCAGATTTAGCTGTTTGCCGTTGTTTCTCTTTTTTCCCAGATTGCTGGTTTAGTCATAATCTTCCTCCTTTAACATTCCTGGTTTAACATAACCAGACTCTTGTTTATAGACTCATAACTGCCCTAATTATTTGGGTTTTATTCACTTGAAGCTAATAAATATTTCCTTCTTGTAATTTCCTTCTTTCCTTTCCTTATTGTAAGTAGTAGTGATAACCCTGACCAGTTTTTATATCAGAATTATTCTGTACTTGAAAAACAATCAAAATTCAGCTGTTGGCTTATGGAAAACCTAAAGGTGGATAACTTTGTGACATAATCACATCATATCTCTGAAATTAGGATAAAGAAATAATAGTTACTTCTAAAGAGATTAGAAGATGAGTGATTCACCTCCCTTTCCCTGGGTATGTTTATCACACATGCTTCTTGACAGCAAAGCAAGATGTTGCCAAGGGGTCAGAGAGTTTTGCTAGTCTTGACCTCTCCAAGTCTCTGAGCGTGTTTCTGACCTGTCCATTTGGCCTCCTCTTTAGGAAAGGATTTTTCCTAGGATATGTGGATAAATTGCATGAGATTTTTTTTTTACTTTTACATTTGTTTTAATACATTTTATTATAAGTTTGGGTTTCTAAGAAAGAAATGGTGCCAGCATTATCTGGAGGAATCAAGTGAATTAAAGCAATGTCCATCTGCTGTGTTGTATGAGGCAAACATAAACCATGTACTTATATCCTGCTTCCTTCCCTCTGCAACCACCAAGGGAGAGATGGGCCCGAAGGGACAGTCTGGAGTACCAGGACACAGAGGACCTATAGGAAGACCTGGAAAACGAGGCAAACAAGTAGGACCACGGTGTTTTCTCTTCCTGTGACTCATGGCATCTGTGTGATTGTGTGGTTTGTGCTCTTGTACCACACACTGTATTATTGCACCGTGAGTGGACAGAAGCCCTGAAACAACTCACAGGCATGCACAGGCTACACTGGAGTTAAAGCCTCAGCTTTAGGGCTGGAGTCTTTCCTGTGGCATTCAACTTCCAGCCCACGGAGCGTGGGAAAAGATGTATTTATCCTGACTTGGTAACGAACTCCTTTAATACAGTTTGAGCAGACCTTGAATCCTTCCTTTGAATCCTAAGCAACACAGAGCTACAGTCCCAGCCCCACCTAATGGCTAGAAAGCTCAAAATTATGCTAGCAGAGCTATACTGTCAAACTTTCAGATGAATTGTAAAGACTAGGAATTGTGTGTAAATTGGATACTGACTCCTCCACCACAGCATTTTCCAAGGAGCAGGTAGCAATATTAGTATAGCAATATTGGTGCACCTTTGCTTTAGTATTTATTTTAAACAATGGTATTGTGGGTAAGAAAGAGATCAGTTCCTGGTGCTCTGAACCGCCACCTGCAGAGCCTATTTCTTTCTGCTGACTAACAGGGAAGGGACCCTGTCCTCTCTACACGAACATTGGTGTTAGTGTACATCTGCTCAGACACAGCAACTTGTAGATGTGGTGGTCAATGGGCTTAGCTGAAAGTATTTTATTTGCAGTCTTGTAATGCCCAGCATTTCAAGGAGAGGCACATACCTGCTTCACTGTTGCTCTGATGCCGTCAGGTAATATCTGAAATAATAGAATAGCAGTGTAGGGAAAAATTAAAAGCTGAGTGTTAGGGAGGGAATAATAGGTCCCCAAGTAAGGAAAGTATGTGCAATGAAGTCTGCTAGATGACCCACAAGAAATACCTTTTTGTTCTAGATTTTTCAGATTTTAAAAACTGATGTGGGTTCTTTGCTGGTTTTGGGGTTTTGCCTTTTTTTTTTGGTAAACTCTATTAATCTCTCCTGCCTGTGTGCTGTGGAATATCTTTCCATAGTGTCAGGCAAAGAGAAGATGCAGCACCTGCAGACCAATGTGAACACAGTGCACTCCTTGTTTGACCTTAAACATTTTGTCACATTACACAGTGGCTTAATAAAAAAGGGGTGACATAAGCATGTCAGAATTTAAGGCAACAAGCAGTGTGACTAAAAGACCTATAGTCTGGCCCTAGATTGGTATTTCCAGTCCCAAGTCTCAGTACACAAACCCTTTTCTGGTGCCCTGAAGGCAATCTCAGCATTGATTCCGCATGAGAAAGAAGTTTCCCTCTCTGTAATTGGTGAATTAATTATTTCCTTTTTTTCTTTTCTAATCCTTTGAAAAAACTGGAGAGTGGCATTTTAAGGCTCTGAGGGTCTGGCTGCCACCTTTAAGTGCTGTAGTTGTCCGGCTGTTTGTTCAGCTGAGAGGATAGTTTCCATCAACATGGGGCCATTTCCTGTCTCTTGATCCAGCTGACATGCCTAGATAAAAGCAGCTAAATTAAGAAGGTGCCACTTCCACTTCCATTTTGAGATACGTCTTGATCAGCTCACTGACTTCTTCAACTCTCCCTGCCTCTGGGGTAGGCTGTTCCTAAAAGGTGGCCAGGAGGTGGGAGTCACAAGTCACAGCCTCACTGCTGCTAACAGAGATATAACACCCAAAGCTTTGTAACTTGGGAATTGACCCTAAGGAAACCCAAGTTTAGGGTTTCAGTCTTGAGAAGGAGGAATGACTTAGGGCTTTAGATGGTGTTACTTAGAAAGAATGGAGGTGAATATAAATATTGTCAATGGGAAAAAGCTTATCTGAATGCCGTGGGCACGTGTGGAAAAAAAAACAAGGCAAAAACATGTAACATCAACCTTTTCCATTATTATTTAATCTATCAGTGCTAAGCTGGAGAGCATCAAGCAATCATTCCTCTGAAGCAGGAGACACAGAAAATAGCCTGTTTTCAGTCTGACTGGCACTGGCTTGCCTCTGCCAAAGTGCTATTGTGTAGGGGAAAGAGATTTCCCACAGTCTTCTTTGGGGCTACAAAATCCTGGTCTGCTAGTCCTGGGTTGCGTAATGTAAGTAATTACAGATTAGCATTGCTGACATTCACATAAATCCTGAAATATTTTTATGTCTCAGAGCTTACCTAATAGGATTAAACAAAGCAAATATTCAATTAGTTCTCTATAGGCCATGGCAAAATCAGCCTTCCTCTGCTGAAATGGTGCAAGTGACATTCAAACATATCCATGGGATATAACATATTACATAACAACAAATTATTTCAGCATATATTGCCATACACACCTTGTTACTCTCAAATTACACACGCAACCACTCCTACGCCTTTGAACACACATTAATCTGGAATTTCACTGTCTTCAAGGAAATAATCTCCTTTGTCACGAAGAGAAAGCTTACATAGTACACATAATTTTTATTATGCCAAATAATGTATGCTGTTACATAAAAATCAAGTCAGATATTTAAACTTTAAGCTATGTAATCCACTGCTGAAATATAAAGCTGAGAAATCCAAGCCTTGGAGATGGTATGAGCAGGAAGGTAAATATAGTTATTTTTAATAAGTGTCACCGTATTAAATTCAGGAGCAAAAAGTAGGAAGGTGCCAAAGAGTTCTAGGTTGAAACTTCCAAATGCCTAAGGGTATGGTTGCACAAACAAGCTCCCATGAGGCAAATTAGGGTGGATTTTACAGAATATGAGCTATTGTATTTTCACTGTGTGTAAGATCCTCTCCCACAGGTAATTTTACAGCATATTGACTGCTTGATGGGGTACCAGAGGGACACCATTTCTCAGCATGGTGTTGCTACACAATAACTTGCACTTCTAAAGCCAAGCCCTCACTTGGCGTGTGGCGATTTGTTATCACAACTACACCCATGGTGAAAGTCACGGAGATACACTGATCCAGGCGCCCAAAGCACTCCCAAAAATAGAGTGGGCTTCAAAGTCATTAGTGTGCTTCTGAAAGACTGCGCCCTGAGATTGGGAAATGTCACTGAGGAAGACCTTGAAAACTCCTCAGTGATTTTCCCCTTTCCTTCTGAGCTGCACTCACTCCTAGAGAGCTACAAGGAGTAAAAAGGCATCCTTAAAGAAAGGCTATCAAATGATGGACCAGGGTAATTCCCAACTCCTCACAGCGCAGAACCCAGTGAACATTCACATTTAGGAGCAGAAGTCCTGCCTGGACATGCCTTTCTGCCTCCATGTAGGAGAGGAGAGCAGCTGTTCTCTGGGGTGGTGTCCATGAAGCTCACGCTGCTTGCTTCTGTTGACAAATGTCTTGGCCTTCTTGAAAGGGAAGTCAGTGCCAGCTGGAAGAGGTTGTGTGTTGCTAATAGTTTAGTGAATAAATGGATGTCTCCTTTCTTCTAGGGACTAAAGGGAGACATTGGACCTGCAGGTGTCATGGGTCCACCTGGCAGGCCTGGTCCTGTTGGCCAGCCAGGCCCCCCTGGACCATCAGGATTAGGTAAGCAGAAGATGAGGTGATCTCCCAAAGAGTGTCCCTGCTCCCCAGCCCCTCCTGGCCCATCACATACACATAGGCCCCTCTGCAAAAAGGGCTGCAGGGCTTTGTTTGCTTCTCCATTGATGGCAAGGAGAGGATTTCTCCTCAAGGCAGGTCATGCCATCCTTGTCCGTTATAAGGACTCTCTATGCCTTACTGTAAAGCCTGCTTTATGGCTTCTGATGTTTCAAATAAAACCAAAAGTAAAGCCTATATAGTCCCTGAGGGACTTAGGTAGATGGGGATGATGAAAAGCCATCTGGCAGCCTTGGAGAGACTAGGTAACCTCCATCAGCAAAAGTCTGCTTCTCCAGATATCCTGGCTTACAGTGAAAGACTATGATTTCTAATCAGGCAGGACAGACTCGCCCTGTGCAGCTCTGCCAGAGAAAAGCAGATGAGACCCAAGTCACAATGGCATTAAGGAAAGAAGGAAAGAGAAGGGAAAGGGATAGGAGTCAGAGGGGGAAAAAGGAGCAGCAGAGAAAAATTCTCTATATAATTAAGTGCTTGAGATCTATGCTCACTGCAGTTGTGTGTGTTGTAGAAATCACGAGAAAAACTTTGTAACATAATTGTACACCTTCAGAGCTGTGCAGGCACATGAACCCTGGTCAGCTTGTGAGACCAAGGGTAGGCATGAAGGACAATACATGCCCCACAGTGCACAGTGATACTGAACCCTCAGGTAGGGCTTCTCACCCTGGATATATACTAAAGTATCTGAAAAGAAAAGCAAAACCAGTTGGAAACTACTGTTGCTTCAACTGTACAAGAGGTGTTTATACTGCAGCCTATCTATTCAATGTCCCCTTCCATTTTGCTTTCCCTTTCTCTTCCCTTGCTTACATCAGTGAACAGGAAGGCTCTTCTTGTGGTGGTGTGGAAATGGTACATCTGTGAAGCTGGGCACAGCTTCAGAGCCTTCATATATCTCATGTCTCCTATTATGAAGCATCTTTGCTTGAGTAAATTAGCTGGAAGCTTTCAGAGGGCAGAATTTTCACCATCCTGATGGGAAGGCAGCCAGAACCTTGAGATTTATTCCATTCACAGAAAGTTTATGTGTCAGGATTGTTAATCTTTTTCCTCTAGAATATAAATTCTGATCCTAAAAGACATTTCTGTAATGATGCCACTGCTTGCAGTATGAACATATTGGCTCATAGTCTAATTCTACAGTGCAGTGCATCATTGCCAAAGTTTGAAAGTCAGAAAGCAGTATTTTTTTTTAATGTTAACTGTAGAACTCCTGTATTTTTAATTGCGTTTTCCTATAAAGAAACCTGTGAAACAGCATTGCTCAAGTGGCTCTAGCAATGCACAAGTCCAATGTGTTGTGGATGCATAAAGAGACTGACTCTACAAAACTTGGTGCAAAGGTGTGGTAGAGTGATCAGTGTGTTCATCCTGCCCTGGACTTCTGTAGCTTCAAACAGGCTGACATTTATTCTAAGCAAATGGTCTCTCTCTTCCTCTGCAAGGCTGTGAGGAAAATTCAAAAGGTGATCTGAAATAATATGACTGTGGTGCAAACTGGGATATTTCTCCTGAAGTACTGGAAATAGTGGTTCTGGTAATCCTTCCCTTCAGTTCCCAGTGGATTTGGTGGGAGATGTGCCCATCTGAAAACGTGGGCAAATGCATACATCCACCTGACCTGTACTTTTCCCACTAAGGCTGTGCTTGTGTTTTGTGTAGTAACTCCATAACAAGCCAACCTGGCACTTTGCTTCCTAGGGCAATTTGCAATAGGACCAAAGGGAGAAAGAGGACTTCCAGGGCCTCCAGGGAGATGTCTCTGCAGAACCCCTCAACATATGAGTAACCCATCATACGAGGAATCTGTGTTTGGACACAGCTATACAAAAGTTCCCGCGGTAAGCAGGTTTTCTGGGAGGGGCTGTGAGCGGTTCTTAAGTGCTTTTATTACAAGAGGTGGTGCAGTCACTAATATTTTTTATTTAGCAGGAAGATACATGGGCAATGTGTGGTTTCTAGTACCCAAAATTTCTGAGATCCAGTTGGTGAAAAAGAGTTTGGTCTGTAAACTAGTTGTGTGGTTAATGTGCTGAAAAGCAGCTGTTTCAGAACATCAGTAAGGTAGCACATGTTCAGAAACCTGTTTCAAGCTTGAGGATGCTCTCTTTCATCTACTACTGTACATATCTAATCTGTTCTTTTTATTTCAGATTGATCAGTCAAGTAAGCATCTCTTTTTTTTTTTAAGATAGTGATTTCAGAATTGAGTATTGGGGTCAAGCATTTCACATATACAATAGAAGTTTCTCCCAAAGCACAGACCCTCAGCTTTGAACCAAACAGGAGTTTCCACAAACCACGGGAATCAGGCTTCTGAGCTCCTTTCTGTAGACATACACATTATACAGCTGTTTTCCATCTCCAGCCTTGAAAGCCTTTTTTATGAGAAAATTGGACAAAGTACTTTAAAGGACAAGGCATTGGTGAAAAGCGACTGAGCAATTTCTCCTCTCTGATTTCTTTGGGCTTTGTAAATACTGTTGATGTACTTTTCCTTCTGCTGAGCCCTGCCTTATTATTCTGTGCATTTTAGCACTTAGTCAGCAAGGAAGATGCTACCTTGCTGCTGTGTGCCAGCACAGCTCAGCCACTCCACTCGTGCAAGTGGGAATTGTGCAGTGTCTGGTTGTGCCTGAATGTCAATAAGCAGCAATTAGCTTTGTTAAAGCCCCAGCTGTCACGTTGTCAGAAAGCTGTTAGAGTGTGTGAAAGGGACACACTCACAACACCGACCATTAAACCGGGTCATTGAACTCAGCCTTCTGCGTGAGTGTGTTGCAAGTCTTGTCAGCTGTGTCAGCTGCTCGCTCATCCCTGGCTGTGTTGCATTACAGAAAAAGCCTCCTGTTGTTTTTAAAACAAAATGGTGAGAGAAGAACCTGCTGAAATAAAGGTAGATATCACACCATGCTTCGTGCTATTGCAAAAAAATTATCATGCACTTTGCAGCTGGAGAATTCATAGAAAAAGGTATACAATATATATACATAGGTCTACTCATGTTCCTTCTCCATCAGGCAGTTTCATATTAAATCTTAAAAGATAGTAATGAGAGTGTAACTACCTAAAATACCATATGCTATCACTTTGAGCTCTCATTTAATGACGGCCAAGTGCCATTTTGTTGTCAAGGACGCAGGATGTCAAGAGGCAAGGCTTAGCTCTGGAAGTGGAGCGCTTGCAGAGCAGCAGTCCCTGTTTTCCTGCCTGCGCCATTCGCTTTACTCCCTCAAGTGTGAAGAGCAGGAGCTTAAACCTCGCTATTGTTTATTCTGTTCAGATCCCCATGCAGCAGCTTTGAAGCCTGTCTTGTACTGCTTGACAGCTCTTGTCGGGGCTCTGCATGTGCACATGGAAAAGGCCCAGCGACGGTGCTCTGTGCCTGGCCCCGCGGTTTGCCGGAGCAGCACATCCTCGGTGCCACCACCCACACAACCAGCAGCTCCTCCTGTGCCCGCACTGGCGGAGGAGGGCAGAGGCTGGGAAACAAAGTGCTGCTTTTCTGTCACTGGCTAAGATTCATTCCAGTTTTAAAATCTCTTGCAATTTCGGTATCTGTGCTAGGGAGTTGGAGAGAGCACAGGTCTGTTATTGATTTCAAGAGAAACTGGAGCTCTGGGGCTGGGCCATGAGCTCCTGAACACAATTCCAGAATCAGTCCTTGGCTGGCTTCCTTTTTTCTTTGCTTTCTTTCATTCAAGCTGAAGGCATTTTTATTCAATGCTTCTTTAATGAAATTGGCCTTTGTCCAGGGTTATGGGAATATTCTATGTAAAAATTTCAGGGTAACTTTTTTTAAAAAGAGCTAATTCTGTTTATGCTGGTGAGAATCAGACTCAGCCTTAAATCCATTTTGCTCAGAAGCACTCCATTTGCTTTTTCTTAATTTAAAAATGGTTTGAATCTTGCAAAAAAAAATTAAATTGATTAAGCTGCTGAAGGAAGAGATTATTCCCTAATGCACCTTACATCCAACTTCAGTGACTGAGACATTTTAAAAAATGGGTAAGAGAGCAGCTTGTTCTAATTTTTCCATTTTGAACTATTTTTTTTCCTGTTTAATTGAAGACTTGGCCTTAGACCAAAGTATATGCATATAAAGAAACATGCACTTTAATGCCAGTTAAATCTAAACAAAGCACAAAGTAGTAAAATTCAAGTGAAGGTTGTATTGAGACACACATTATTTATTTTGTAGTCACAAACACCCTAAAAAGTTATAGTCAATCCACAAAAAGCATTTATGCCTATATGGACTTGCAATTGTTTCAGCATCAAATCATTTGAACACCAAACAGTTCTTCTCAGCAATGATTGTGCACCAGTATTTGCATGTCCTTTACCTGTGGATGTGCATTTCAAAATAGGGGCCATTGGAACCATAGTTAGGTGCTCAGGAAACACCATTCTTTCCATGGGTGTAGGTTCTCACACCATCCTGTTTCTGAAGACAACTAAAATGTTTTTCTGTGTAATTATTTACCTATTTGCAGATGCATACATCAGTTGGCAAAACTAGATCCTGTGACAATCCAAAAAGCTTTTTGAAAGGGTTATCAATCACCTGTTTTTCTGTGCCCCAGATTTTTGTGGTCAACAATCAAGAAGAATTGGACCGGTTAAACACCGAAAATGCCTTAGCTTTTAGAAGAGATCAGAGATCTTTGTATTTCAAGGATACCTTTGGATGGCTCCCAGTCCAGGTGAAAATATGACTGTGGTCTCAGAAAACTTGTGAGTGTATGTTTCATTTTTGAAATACAGAACATATTTCTGTACTTAAGGTGTCATACAGAATCAATTAAGCAAATGGGGAAAAACTCATTTTTGAGCACTGTCACAACTGTACATAATTCTGTGAATTTTATTCACAGGAGTCTTAATTACTGAGGCATTAACTCAGCAGTGTTGCAGGTTTTTCTAACTTCCCTGTGAACCACGTTCCACTTGTGAACAAACTGGAGCAGAGTTCGGGGAATTATGGTAATAATGAGAGTTTTTATTTAATACAAAATAAGGCCAAACTAACCAGGGTACAAAATCGTAGAACACAAGCCCTGCAAACCAAATTCATGTATTTCCTTATTGCTTTAAGGAGCCAGGCTGAGTGCCACTGAAATCGGTATCAGGATCCTTCTTGTGTCTACTGGACTTTGGGTCAGATTCTGTATAAACCCTCTGAACCACCAATTAGGAGGACATAAAAACCCAGTTCTGGGATCTGTCCCCATAGCCCTTCACCTCTGCTTGCTCTCCAGGCTGCTCCTGGCCCGGTTCAGTAACCACTGTGTGTTTGCTTGGCCAGCTCACCCCTTTCTATCCCGTGGATTACCGCTTGGAGGAGGCTGGTACCTGTGGAGATGGGATCGTACAGGATGGGGAGGAGTGCGACGACGGCAATGCGGTTGTGACTGATGACTGCATCAGTAAGTTACTGCGCAGCAAGAGTGGCTTCTTCCTACCAGGGAAGGGGCCCTACTTGTTCCCACAGGGTACACTGCTGTGTAAAGCACACAAGTGTTTCATTCAGGAGAGTTTGTGTGGTTTGTGGGTCATGCCCAGGCACAGGGAAAGGGAGCCATAATGGCCACGGTGTGAAAACTGAGGCCCGTCGTGCGTGTGGGTGGCACACAGCCGCACAGGACAGAGGTGACAACAGGTACCTCTTATGCATCCTCGCTGAGGACTGCCTACCTCACTGAGCAGAGGTGTCTGCAGTCAGGGCCAAACCACTGCTTTTGGGGGGCCAAATCCAGCAGCTGGTTTACATACACACCTTTCCTGGGGCTGCCAGCTCTCTGTCTAAAAGCTGATGCGTCACCTTTGCAGTGCCCCACAGCCCTTGGGATTTTGTTATTCACTCTCATAGGGAAGGTATCAACCCACTACCTTCACTATTAGGTTTATAAAATATTTAATTCACATCTACTCAATCTTCCTCCCAATTTGCTGGTTGTGGATAGCAAAGAGTATATAAGCATTTGAGCAGCTGTGGCAATCTTCACTTCTCCCTCTCAGTTCCTTTTACAGCTTAAGTCCTTCCCCAGAGCACAGCACGACACCATCTCCACACAGTAGCTTTGGTACTCTGTTGTTTCTAGCAAAGGGGTGCCTCTTCACATTTCCGAACATTTCAGTCAACATTGAAAGATGCAATTGTTCATTTATATATCACTCCATTTTTCAGCCTGACTTTGAAAATGAGGTGTATGCAGCCAAGCCCTATGTGAGTTTCTCCACTCACCTGCCCATCACCGCCCTCCTATTTATAATTTAGGAATCCCAGCCAACTTCTCATCAAACAGTAAAGAGATTTCATAGGCAATTCAGTCTCAACAGGTATAGGGAGACATATAAATAAAAGCTCCTCTAAGCTTGCCTGACTGCAGAGAGACAACAGGATCTCTCCAGTCTCCAGACATGAGAAAATGTTTCAATTAGAATTTGCAATCAAGCATGGGGAACAACCATGCAGGAAAATAGTGTTCATTAGTTCTAGTGCCTGCAAAATTGTTCACTGTATGTCTGAGGGCACACCGTGTTCTCTGTGCTAAGCACTGGGCAAAGCCTCAGGTCGATCACAGCCTTGCAATACATAGATTTCTGACACTGATGTGACCCAAAGTTATCATTGAGTTACTTGGAAATGAGCACATTGTCATCATTCTTCTCTTGTGACCCAACCAACAGGAAAAGGATAACCAAATGTTAAGTGGATTTAACTGTAAAATAGGCTTGTTGGTCTTAGAAGCTTCAATTTCTGACAAACACATCCTTGGTGCAATTAATTACTTTAATTAATTAATAAATCACTTTCATTTGTTCATAACCCACTTTAGCTCTTATAAACTCCTTATTCCTGAGTGTCTGTTTAATCCTTTGCTTAATAACAATGGATTCTCTCCGAAGATGTCAAAGGGATTTTAACTAAATAAGTTTGTTCATGTTATAAAGTCATTCTCAATATGCCAAAGACATCAAAATCAAAGTCCAATTGCTAAAATGGCAAACAAGCCCACAAATTACTGCAGCCTACATGTCAGTCACCATAAAAAATATCACAAGTCCCACTCACGCTCAAGTCAGCAGGAGTCAGCAGTGGGAAAAACACATTTTTGGCAATCATTGTATACTGGGTTTTTTTATAGACAGGCAATAGGTCTGCATAATTCTGTTCATATGTGGAAACTCACAGCAGACAAACACAGAAATTGTGCAGAATTGGGTAAAAGTCTTGGTTGAGATTTTCAAAACACTTAATGGACTCAGGATTTTTTTTTTTTTAGATTGTGACCTCCCCAGATCATTTATCTTGTGTTTTATATTTCCTTTAACTTGTTTTGATAGCGATTATCTATGGCAATAATAATTTTTAGAATAAATGCTGTTGTAATTAGTGAATCTGTAGTAATTGTTTTTAGTATTTATCCATTCTTTCCCTTGATCATTGAAATTAGTCT
Organism: Atrichornis clamosus; assembly: GCA_013400975.1. NCBI lineage: Eukaryota > Metazoa > Chordata > Aves > Passeriformes > Menuridae > Atrichornis > Atrichornis clamosus. The sequence goes on from WBMZ01003236.1 coordinate 70,324, forward strand.
AAAAAAAGCACATTCTTTGTAGTGGAGAATATTGCTCCTCCTAAGACAGTCCTTACAGAATGTCCTCCCCGAAATAGCTTGTTTGATACTTTACCCTTAAAAATCCAGTTCCACTTACTTTGCTTGTTCCTTTTACATATGAGGTGCCTTGGAGGACTCTATTTCTTTATTTTTCACTAGGGTGCCGCCGTGCTTACTGCGGAGATGGCTACAAGCACGAGGGAGTTGAAGACTGTGATGGGATGGATTTTGGATATTTGACATGTAGAACATACCTCCCTGGGTATGTACGAGGGGGTCTTCACTTTGGTTTGGTGGGCTTGTGGTTTGTTTGTTTGTGGGGATTTTGTGTGCGTGTGTGTGTGTTTTCTTTCTTTTTTCTCTTTGCCAGCTTTAAAACAGAGGAGTCTCATGCACTTAAACCCTGTTCCACTGGGACCACTGCAGGTAGTGGGGAAGAATCTATCAAACTATTTTTGCATATCATTGACTTTAAGGGTTAATCTCATTTCTCCATAAGAAGCATATGCCTTTTACTGTACTAAATGAATGAAGGTCACAGAGACTATTTGTTTGCCCATTTCTTGCCAAGATTTCCTCATTTGGTCCCTTTAGCGTCCACCCATAACCTACAAACAGTAGGGAAGATCATGAGAAGATGACCACACTGGAGGACAAAAAAACCCAACCCCCGAACCACAGGCTGGTACCGACCTCCTGCTGCCCTTCCCGTTCATGGTACTCTAGGGGTATCTGCCTCTGAGCCAACCAGTCATCTGTCAGCTTTTCCAAAGAGCAGGAAGTTCAATCACCAGCAGATGCAAAGCCGTGCATCTGCTTAGCAACGTCCTTCATTGAAAACATCTGCTTTATGTTGACTTGCCTTCTCTGCCTTTGTTTAAGCAGCTTCCCCTGGTCAGCGTTTTGCCTCCAACAGCAGCACCTCTATTTAGCTGTCAGGTATTGTTACGGCCTAACAGGAAACATTTAATTTGCAAATTAAATTATGCGCAGAGCCCTCATCATTCGGGGAACAATAATGTGCTAATTGACAGGAATAAGAAACCACAGGATGTCTTTGTAAGCCTAGTGCTGTGCTAATTCTTCCACTGTAATTGCTGGAGCACTCCTGGTGTAAGAGATTACTAAAACCCAGACCAGTAAACCTGACAAACCTGAAACATTTTACAGAGACCTCATCTTCAGACTGTGGAGCTGTTTTCTACTGTGAAAACTATTCCCTTCTAAGAGTCTGAAGTTTGGTGCCAAATAAGCACCAAAAAAGCTTGAGGAAAATTTTATAAATTTCACTTTGTGTGTATATCCAAGTTGTGAAGAGCAACTGAGATCTTTTATTTTTGTGTGTAGTCTGCAAATTATCTGCCAAACTAAAGAAAAAACTGTGAATCATGAGTAAAGTGGGCTGAGTATGTGAGCTTGGAACACCCATGGGAGTTTTATTCTAAAGTAACCTTTCCTCCAAGGACTCTGCTGCAACTGATTTTTCCATTTTTCACTCTTTCCAGCCCACAGATCCCCCCTCCTATTTCACACACCTTCACTTCAGATTTTATGTTGGCCTGAGAATGTGGGTTATACAAGGACATAATTTTAAAGCTGCTTAGTCCTCAGCTTGATGCTGTGGATGGGTTATTCACTTAAACATATGCCAGCAATAAAAACTCATTTAAATTCTTATTAACAGTTCTGGTCAGGTCTTCAGGAGGTGGAGTCACTGTAGCTCAGTTTAAGTCAGTAGAAAGACAAAAATCTCTGGTTTTCCTTATTTTACAAGAATCCTTCAATTAACATTTTTTTAATTTCAAAAGTGGGAATATGTCACTCTCATTACCTCAAGTACATGAAAAATAAGTTAAAGGACAGGCACAGTCACGCCTGCTGAAGCTATTGGGAGTAACTGGAAAAACACCTAACTCAGATATTTCGTTCCACAGCTCCCGTGGGTGAGTGCCAAGGCCTTTTGCATCCACCCCCGTGAAACACTTGAGTACTGCTGCCAATAAGAATTTTATTTTTTTTAATTTGCATTGCTGAGAGTTAAGTCTTCACTCATAGTTTCTCCTGGACTCCTATTTTGCTGACAAAGGAGAACACAGTGGAGCACTGATGAAAATTGTCCTCCTGTTCTGGTTCCCGTATGTTGCTGCATATGCTTGTTGTGATGTTCTTCACTCCTACAGAGAGTCACATCCAGAAATCGTATAATGTCAGCTATAGAATATTTTGAAACTGAGATATTCTCTGTTATTTTAGGTCTTACGGAAAATTGCGGTGCACTTCCTACTGCTACATTGACTCCACACAATGCCGATACTTCACATGAGGGGAGCGGAGGTGGGTAGCATCCCACTTGTAGGGGCTGCTAGGTGCTACACTATCACCTATCCAGGAAGGACTGGGACAAAAAAACACCCCACCCACCTCTGTGAAAACAAAGAGAAGTCATGCTGCTGATGGCCACTTTAAGGGTTTTTTTCCTTTAATTTGTCAGATTGGGGAAAATAGGACCACTGCATCCTGTCTTAATAGAAAAATAAATGTCAGTGTGTGCCAGTAAGACTTTCATGCGGCTGTGGATGGCAACTGGCTCTCCATCACAAAAGCAACATTAAGCTACTGGAAGCTGCGTTTCATTAACCAGGAATATCATGTAACAATTACCTCGATTTAGCACTGTTAAACCCAAACGTAATCTCTTCAGGAGTTTGTCTTTAACCCTTCCTAGCATAAACACAAAGCATATCTTGTATACAGTTTATAGGGAGTTTCTCTTTTATTACAATGTGAACTTTGCAAGTGCTGTGTCCAGGAGTGATGACTTCAGCGACAGTAAGGCTAACAATACTCCTTCACTGGTCAAAGGAGCAGAGGACCTTCAGTAAGTGCTTTCAGAGTCAGCAAATCAGCCAAATAAGCTGGTTAACTTCACCTTCAGGTGAAGGCATTGTCTGTGTGTATCGCTGCACTACAAGCAGTCACAGGAGGCCTGCAGCACACACCACAAAGGCCAGACTGGACAAACAAACTGTGAAATAGCCAAGCAGTTCTCTCCTAGGAGAAAATCAGACAAGGATGGAAGATAAAGAAGGAACATATGCCCATATTTTTCTCCTCTGTGCTGAGCTGGCTGGGCTCAGCCTGGCCCCAAGGGGTGTGACAGCATCGATTGCTTGCCTGAAACCATGGCCACGTACACATTGTCTTCACTCTGGTGTCCACGCTGAAAGGTCTTTGCATTTGCAACCCCCGTCCACCTGAACATCATTATTCAATTACCAGCCCTACCCTGTCCCCTCTGCCCCTCTCCCACTTGCTGCTCCCACCACCGTGTACCCCGGTGTACGTGCTCACTTTTGTGTCGCCGCAAATCAGGCTGTGGAGTAGTGCGTTTATGGATGCTCATCCATGCTGTGCAATGTACACGCGTTTTTGTCTTCTGGGAAGTTCGCTCTACTGTATTAGCTCCGGTTGGAGTCAGGGGAATTATATACGTATTTATTAGCAAGTATTGAAGAGCAAATTTCACACAGGAAGCATATTAAATGTTATGTGAAAAGGAGTTTATAACAGAAAATGAAACAAAGAATGTGCAGAATTGAGGACTAAAAGCCTTAAAACTAGGCATTATTTTCATACAACTCACTCTTTTCTGCTTTGTGGTAAATGTTGTACAGGACTGTGTGAAGTGTGTGAGTTATCTGTGCCAGTGACAGCACTGCAACAGCTGCACTTACACTGGCACTCCTGTAAAGGTTAAATAAAGGTGGATGTTGTGTTATAATGATAATGCATTAAAGCAATCAAGAAACACATGCAACTTTTGCCATCTGCCTAGAAGACTTTAACTATGCATGTACGAAGATATACTCCAAATCACCAATTAATAAGAAAAAAAGAAAGAAAATTAGTGTACTCTTCATGACTACCACTTACCTGGGCTATTTATGTTGCTATGAACCAAGCCACCAGCATTTCTAGCCCAGTTCAATAGTTTAATTTTTTTTTTAACTGAGGTCTTAATAAAAGGTCAAGGAACCACTGGGGCAAGAAACTTGCTACAAAGTCTGGCAATCTGGGCACTAGCATATCTGCCTTTAATTTCCTGTGCTTGTGCAAGCAGCGGGTTCCAGCAGCAACACTCCATGAGGAGCATGTATCAGGTTGTTGGGAGGCTCCCCAAGACAGACATGCTCCCAGCAGCATGTCCTGCTGGCCAGCCCCCAGCTGAACCTCTGGCAGCATCTGCTGGGTGTTACCGTCCTGGGCTTGGAGACACTTCACCAGAACTATCCACCTTCTCCAAGGATTTAACCTCTACTCCCCGAAAGGCTGGAGTCTCTGAGAAATTTGGTAATTCCAGTGGTCTTTCATCTTCAGTTTTAAGTTGAATCAGTTTTAATTAAATGCTCCTACCTCCAAAGGGCACTGAAGTAACAAAGCTAAGTGCATGGATCATAGGATATGTAAACAGGAGATGTGATGGCCCAAGTAAGACTGTGCTGTGCTGCACATATTCAGAAAGGGGCCCGTGAGTCTGGTCAGTCTGAGAACACTTGCAAAGCATGGATTTTAAAAGGACAAGGCAATGCAAAATATAAGGAAACAAAAAAAAAAGCTTAATATTGCTGTTACTGTCTTATTCCTGTCAGACAAAAGCATGAAAAAAAACACCTGTGAAGGTGTTAAGTATATATGATTTTAAAGGCTGCAAAAGAAAACCTTTGCCCTTATTCCTGACATACCTGATTTATCATTAATTGGGTATTCTTCAGCTGGGTGGTGCCTGGTCTGCTGCAAATTGTCTCCCCTCCTTCTCTGAGTTTGTTAACACATTGTGCCAAGACTGGTTCAAAAGTTAATTGGGATATTTCCGTTCCTTGGACTTTTGTAGCACCAAATGCTTCTGGGAGAGTTTTCTACTGATTAGTATGCAACTGTAGGCAAGTACAAAGCAGTATGATCTTATGCCACGCACTGTATTAATGTGTACTAAAAATCCAGGTTGCACTTAATATATGATTAAATATATGTAATTACCTACTGCGTATATTAGCAGCTTGTGTCAATAAATCATGCTACCTTAGTTCCGCTATGTCCTTACTTTCACTTATTTAATTTTGGGTTTAACAACACAGTTTTTATATCTAATTCCCTGTTTTAGGATGCTGGGGAGAGAAAAAACAGTGCCTTTTTTCCCCTTCCTGATGCCTCTCCCACCTGCTGTTGGATCCAGTTCTGTGTGGGCACACTGACGTGCACCACAGCCCGGGAGTATGACTGTGCATTCCTGCTCCTGGGCTTGCTGCTGCCTCAATCCCAAACCGGCCCCTGCAACACACCGTGAGCAGAACAGCTCCACTTCCAGTGATTTCTGTTTGGAATCTGTAATGCACTTGTTTTTAATAAGGCTTTGGGCTGTGGTTTGGGGGATTATCTCCTCCTGCTACCTGATAATGCACTTACTGGCTGCTTTTAACTCATACCAGAGGCTGAGTTACAAACCAGAAAGCAACAGCCTCAGGTGCTGATGGGCAAAGGGAATGGTGATGTTGGCACCCAGGATTTGGATGCTCCAGAAACTGGCACCCAGGCTTTGAGAAGAGGGTCCTGCCTTGCAGTAGCAACCTGCAAGTTTTCTGACCCAAAGCTTTTGTGCATAACAGGGCATGCCAGAGAAGGGCAATGCTGCCTGTCCCCAGGGGAAAAGGAAGTGTATTGACAGCCAGAGAATGAATGAGTCTTTGGGATGGTATATTTCCTGCCTGTCCTTTCTAAAAACTCAGCTGTTGTGACACTCCTCTCTCTTGCTCCCAAATGCCTACGTCATTTCCCCCTTCCCTTCAAATTCCCTTCCATTCAAAATTGTAGCTGTCAAGGTTGTACTTGCCCATAAATCTGCCTCTGCACCTCATCTCCTGCTTTCTTTCTTCTTATGGTTTCTTTTAACCATCACTGTCCTCGAGCACCAGCTGTTTATGAGGAATAACAGTAATAAGTCCCCAGTTAGCCACTTTTGGGGGCAATTCAATATGCTCAGCTGTCAGGAGATGTATGAAAATAAGATGACCACAAACAACCCAAGAGAAGTAAACCAATGCTCTGCTGTGGTTGTTTGATGATATTCAAGCCTATCATGAACAATGCTGCAAGGAGATCTTTAAAGAGCTGTTGGAAAAATCATGTTTTAATTCACAAAGGGTGAGGCAACAGAGAGTACTTTCCGATAGACTTTCAAGTTCTTTCTCTGATTGCTTTTGTCTAAGGAGATGGATATGGCAAAGCAAGTGTCCCTTCCTGGAAACCATTCCCTTTCAAGGAAAGCACAGAATAATGGGCTATTGAACTCTGCTACAGGCAGCATAAGGTACTGGCAAAAAGACGGACTAAAGCATGTAACTGGTGAATGTAAAATTTGGATCAGAATTTTGGATCAGAGTAACTGATGCTTACCAACCTGGTAAGGGATCATCCAACCTGTAGACCATTAGAACAGTGCCAAACCCTAACCAAAAAGACAAAAGGAACACAGCCAAGCAAATGAACTGTTTGTGTCTTTATTGAACATAGGCCTTGCAAAACCACTGCAGTATTAGTGTGTCCAGTTACATGCCCAGCAAGGTGCTCTATGCAGAAAGCTGGTGTCACTCCAGGGCTGAAAAGGCCAGAGCAAAGCCTGGGCACATGCTTTCACTGCATCAGTAATAACTGGGGCATTTAGGAGGATGGCCCTGAACCAGCCCAGCCAGGGAAGGCTGCATTTGAAAGGGTAGCCAGGCCAAATTATATTAGAGGATTGTACGCCTGATGGAAATTACATTAGTGGCTACTTCCCTCCCTCCATCCCCCACAAAATCTTGGCACTTAAAAGGCACTGAGTTATGGCCCTGGCCTTTTATGAGTTTTAATTCACCCTGACAGTTTCCCTGCGGATCTGATAGAGGGTCCAGCTTGGATGCATAATCTTCCACTGAGAGAGAATAGGGTCTAAACAGCCATATTTTGCTGCAGTCTTCCCACACACTACTGAACAAGTAGCCCTCCTGTGTGGAGTGCTGCTCAGGATTTTCTTTGGAAAGGAGGTGTAAGGAGAATGATGAAGTTGAACCCATCAAAGTGACTGATAGCAAAGCCAAGGGGTGCAGCAGGGCATTGCGGGGAGCTGGGGCCACTCTGGCCAGTGTGGTTGGGGTGGGAAGGGTCCTCACACTGCCACAGAGCATCTCATGTTCTTCAGGAAAAGCTGTCAGCTGGGCTGTCCCCAGGCTAATGCTACAGGTGGTATTTCCTGCAGGACACAGGGAAGAACAAAGCACTCCCAAGCTGTTTTGCAGGTGCAGCTCAGAGCCTGCCTGGCTGGTGTGCAATAACATAAACACAGAGTTTCGATAGAGTGGGTATCTGAGTTAATGGCACAAAAAAACAGCCAGGAGGAAGAGGAGGTAACATTAACCTACTCACACAGCAGCATGTTTAGTATATTTAGAAACTTGGCAACTGATGACCCTCTCTTAGCCAGTCTAAAGTGTCACCATTTATTAAGTGAACAAACTGACATCAGCATTAAATTCAAGCCCATGGCAAGGTGTCTTTGACCCTTGTGCCAGGTGTGGAGGAAGCTTTCAGGATTCATCTTGGAGAGGAGTCAGAGCCCCGTCAGGGTCTGCAGCATCCTCTGTAGGGTAAACAGGGGGGCGGGTGTTGGCAGTTACTCACTGTCACCCTCCCAGGAGGAAGGGACACCCGGTGGAATTTCCCTCTGAATCACTACTGAGTGCTGACTTACAATGTAGAAATAGAGGCGTTTCATACATATTTTCCTTTGCTGTCCTAACCAGAGCATCTCCAATTTGGTGGAGAAAGGAGAGAATAGCTTGGGGACCCCATTTGTTCCCCAAACCCTTTGGGGGGTCCTGGAAACTTTTTAGTTATTGATTTTGTTTGGAAGATTTCCCATTTCTCCCTGCCCTTCTCATTTCGATTATCTATGTGCCCCCATGAAATTCATCATGCATGAGTTGGGAGAGGCTGTGATGGGCCAGTCAGATGTTTGGGGCAGGTTATGTTTGGGGCAGGTTATGTTTGGTGCTTCCCGTGCCTTCCTCTCGGAGGTTATTTGATGGACAAATGGGAATATAGAAGGACCTGGCAACCCTGATGCTTCATAGCAATGTAATTTCTTTTACACATTTCCACTGGCTTTGACGTCTTACCTACCTGGCACTACTGCTCTGAGGACAGGATGTGCCAAGAAAGAGAACATTGAGGACTGCTCAGGTTTTGAGCTGTTAGCAGATTTAAAGAGGAGGGGATGACTGATTAGAGGTGAGAAACAGAATAGTTCAGGCAACTGAACTGCCCAGAAGTGGCCCATTGAAATGTGTATATTATGGGCCAAGACTCACAGGGAGACTGGTTGTGAAGTACAATAAAAAGCTGGATTTAAACTGTGATGCTCCAGTACATGCAGATAAACCATCGTAACCATGTGGCGATGTAGTGACGAGTTACTGTTTTGCTGTCATTTGAGCAGAGATTAGTTGTCAAACCCAGCAGCAAGCCCATAGCAGAAGTGTGGGATCAGTGGGGAAAAGCTGGGAATCTCACTGGTCTTGGTGGGTGCAGTGAAGGGCAGAGAGGCTTCTCTGTGCCAGGACTTTTTGAGCAAAACTATATCTGCTATGAAATGCTGCAGGATTACGGCTTCTAAATAAAGCTCCGAGAGCTGTACCTGTTGCTGCCTGGGGTCAGCAAGCTCTGCCTTAAGCTGTCTGACACCGAGCTGTTACACTAATTTAAAGATGACAAATATTTGTTCTCTGCTCCACACTCTCACATTATTTGATGAGTAATAATGTCCTGTAGATTTGTCAGAGAGCAACCACGTGGAAAGAGAGGACTGAACCACTGCGACTGGGCCATAGAGCAAAAAGCTTGACATCGAAAGTTTGTATTGGGTATTGGCAAGGAAGAACCGAGCCCTAAGGACATGCAAATAATGTGTTTATTCGTCCTGCATTCAGCAGTCAGGTATCTGTCAGGCCATTTGCAAGAGGAATCCTATGCTCTCTTTACCAGCACTGCCCGTGTATTTTGCAGCCCTGAGGATGGCGGGGCTCCAGCTCCAGAGAGTTTAAAAGCTTCCCTCGATATGCAAACCCCCCAAAGGCCGTGAGCGATGTCTCAGCACAGCAGGAGGTTTCTGCAGCACCGTGGGCGCGATGCCGGTGGCTCCGGTTTCTCTCTTTGCTTACAACACTCGTGTGTCCACGTTCCACGGCACGATGATCTGCTTGGTGAGCACATCTATATGTGAAGACAGAAGACTTCTTAATCTCTGCTGTACCCACGGCAGATGCATGGCACCGGGATTTGGGAGTGGCAGGAGTTCCCTCCACACCCTCAGCACTTGTGGCTCAACTGGAGGTTGTCACTGAGGCTGAGAGACACACGCTTGACAGCTGTGCTTTACCAAGATATGTCTTATATTTATTCAGGGATATAAACCAAGGCAGCTTTCCTGACCCTCCCTTGGTTTCCGCAAACCTTGGAACCCGTAAGAAAAGTTCTTTAAGGCTGGACTCCCTCAGCAGATTTTTTTTTTTTACTCTTTCTGTTTTAGTAAAAAGGGTGGTAACAAGTAGTTATTTTTGAAAAGTTCTATTTGTGTAGGAATACTCTGCTTTTATGTGTTCTTAGGTGTCTCTATCAACAGAGCAGAAAGCAGAGCTCTCTTTGAGATGGTCAGTAGAAAAAAAAAATGAATGTGGACAGATAAATCCTCTCCCTGGATGGATAACAGCTCCATACTCACAGGCTGTGAACACTGCTCAGTGATATAGGGTTAAGAAAATGTAAATTAATATTTAATTACTTTATCCAAAGCGGAAGAGCTTAGAGAGAAGAGAGTCCTATTTCAGAAAGAGAGTAGCCTGGATATATGAACTCTCCACACCAGTAAAAGACTGATACAAAAAACCAAAGTGCTATATGAAGAAACTTTTGGGCTGGCTGACAGCAAGCATTTGCAAGTGCTCTGGAATAGTCCGGGGTTTTCCCCAGGTTCTGCCCAGGGCCCCGTTTGAGCCCCAGGGGAGAGCAGCCTGCTGCAGGTGACTGATGAAGTGTGAGGCAGGTATAAGTAGTAGTAGCTATTGACACACCGAGAGTGCGCTGTAAATTGAAGGAGAGAGAATACAGATTCTTAACAGACTAGTGGGGAAGGAATGGGAATTTAGTAAGCTGGATTGAAGAAAATAAATTGTGAAATGTCCTGGCATGATCCAATGAGTGACTGGGACATTCAGCATGTGCCCGACGTGGGGAGAAGCACATGCAAGAAAGTTCCTGTGCCTGGCTGGGACATCTGCTGAGGGAGAACTGTCAGTGTCTCATGCCATGGCCAAGGGCACAGAATGACGCTCTGTGTGTGAGAACAGGCCTCTTGCTCTAGACGAGGGTGTTTTTGGCAAGAAAGCCTATCCCGACTGCCCCAGCACTCAGAGGGATGCAGGTTTCGCAGAGGCACCCACAGCACCCCGCTGCATCCCCGCACGTGTCCTGCTCGTGGGGCTGAGCTGCGTGTTTTGGTGGCTTGGGAAAGCTGGCTGTTGTTCAGCGTGGGGCTCAGCGAGTGTCCGAGAGCACGGCTCCGGTGTCACGTTTGGGACAGAGCGGGGTGGGCGGGGGCGGCAGCGCAGCAGAGGCACTGCCCAGCCACCTCCGCTTGCAGCAACGAGCTTGGGTACCAGCTGCTGAGCGAGAAAGCAAGTGGAAAACGATGACCTATAGGAAACTATGTGAGGCACGTCTGGTCTCTGAAGACTACAGATGAGCTGGCGATACCAACACTGGGAACAGATGCTAAACTGATTGGAAATTATTTTGGCAAAAAGCCATAGCTGGAGCAGGAGCCCTGGTACAAACAAATTGATGCAAAATGCATTTTGAAGTCCCGGATCTATTTGATTTTGAGAAAACAGTGAGCTGTTCTCTCTTTGGCATTGCTGCGGAACTGCACAGGCCACACACCAGTGCATCTTGCTGAAAGCAGTGAGGTACAGACAGAGAAAGCAAGCCAAATGCTGCTGGTTGGCACCAGGACTCACTGGGGGCCCTGGCAGGGAAGTAGCATCTTTGTGAAGCTCCTTGGCTCACAGCTTTGGCAGGACACGAGTATCACCAATTCCAGCTCCTCCTGCTGCCGGCAGAACTCCTGCACTAATGGTGGCACGTCCCTAAAGCCGTGGGTAAACAACAAAAGACCCTGGAGAAATTTTACCAGACCTTGCAAGCTGGAACAGCAGCAAAGTAATACAGACTGGTAAAAGGTGAAGGCTAGGGGAATGCAAGAACACAACAAAACCTGGAAAAACCTTTTTCCCTAATCCCCAGAGTTGGGAGTTGAGCCTGCACTGCCAGCAGTGCAGCTTCTCTGGGAACCATCTCCTCACAAGGGAAGCTGTCTAAGGCTGATGTGTTTTTTTTAGAGGCAACACACGAGAAACAAATCTAAAATCTGCGTTAGACACAGAAGGAGTGGAATAACTATCTGTTAATTAAGAAATATATTTTGGTCAATGTATTGAAATATTAGGAAAAAACACATGGTAACATCTTGGATGAAACCTTCCAGGTGGGCAGACACTTAGCTTGGTTGCACCAATGTCTGGAAGTGTCTCGTGTACTGCAGCATCTCCTGCAATTCCTTTCCTCACTCCTAGTACTTGTGCTTGATACTTACTCTACCAGTTCCAAATGATAAAACTTTTCTCCTCATGGCTACAATTCATGGAACAACTTTGCATAAATGCATTAAACTGATGTTCAAAACCTGTACTCCAGGTTTTGCTGTAGCACTGAATTATGGTCCCATATTCTGCATTTCAATAGTTCTTTATTTCTTATAGGGCAGCAGAACTGCACACCAGCCCCATGCTGTTCCCAGCATAGCAGGGTTTCCAGCTGGGCTAAAAAGAAATCACCTTAATGGAGGTTTCACTCTGCCTTGTTGGATTGGTCATAGCTCTGGTGCTGTGAGTTTGCATTGTTTTTCCCTCTTAAAACCTGAAAACATAGCTTTTATCCATATAGGAGAACCCTAAGAAAACAAAATATTTATGGATATTTTGGTCATTGCTGAATCTAATGTGTCCTCTTCGCCCTTCCCATTTTAACAGCAGCATCTGTGTGTTCCTATGAGCCCTACAAGTTCAGCACACCATTTTTTATTTTGAACCATGGATCTAGATTCCTGCAGGGAGAGGAATTTAGCAGCCACTGTCACAGTCCCTGACCTTTACTGACAAACATGGCAAACTGTCAAAGCTGCGTCTCTTTCTGCAGAAAATCTGGGATCTTGTAATGAAAACAGATTCACTTTTCTTAACCAGAGGAAGTTGTAGTGAGGTGACACTTGCCTGGGAGGTACCTTTTTGTGCTTGGGATTGCTACTAGAACATGTCTGTGCAGTGCTGCTGCTCTGGGTTTGGCTGTTCAGAGAACAAGGCATTGTGCAGAGAGGACTGACGACCCGTGCTGGCAGAGTCCCTCTGCACAGCCACCACAGCCCTAACTTCAGACACATTTCAGCTGCAAAACAGGGCACTACAGCTCTGGTTGGCAAACCAGTATTGCAGCTCATGGGTAGAAGCTGGGCTTCAAGGCATTAGCTTGTGGGTTTTGTCAAAGCATTGAGTCCTGGGGCGGGTCTGTGGACACTCTGATACATGATGGGGCCCAATCACATCCCTCCTCCTTTTCCAGTCCAGAAGTGCCAATGGAAAGTTGTCTGCATGGCTGCAGCAGGTTGCAAGTCACTACTGTCAGGTCATCTCATGACTGATAACCTGTTTATTTCCTTAGGAAGGAGATGAACAAAAGCCTGGAGTGGTAAAAGAGGGATGTGATCTCTGCCCTGGAAGGCTTTCTGAACTATCAGTCCCTCCCCGAGGTGCCAGCTGCCACCAGCTCAGCCCCAGCAGGTGAGACAGAAGGATGACGAGCTTGGAGCTCCTGCCAGAGCTCAGTCCTTGCCAAAGCAAATGCGACTCTTGGCCTTTGCAAGGATGATGCTCTGGGGCCTCCTGCAATTAGAAGGGTTCAGAGTCTCCTGTATCCCACGGGAGACAGCCCCAGCTGAGCAGTGCTGCTGAAAGAGGATGCACGCACCCCATCCTCCCCCAGCCCGGGCTGGTTAGGCACAGGCAAGGACTCCGTCTCATCTGCCCTTCTGCAGCTGAGGAATTGCCTATGTGCCAGATCTCTGCCTGGTTGTTTCCCTTTAACAGAGGGACTTGCCCTTGCTAGAGAGACACGACTGGTTGCCGCAGATCTGCTGTCAGGTTCATGATGTGTTATGGAGAGAGAAAGAAAAGGGCGAGGAAAGGGAGATGTTACACCTGCATGAAGGAGCTCTAGTCTTCATCTGCCTCTCAAGATGACAGGAGTTTCTGAAGTCTTTGAAATCTCTCTCGAAGAGATTCAAGTCCAGGCAAAAGAAGGAGAAATCATACATGTGATTTGAAAGTACAAATTCCTCTCACACTGCCTGGCTGGCTTTTGTACCTACAATCTTCACATATTCACACTGGCCAAGGACCCACAACCATGTGCCAGACACAGCTTTTATTCTCAAAATCTAAACAGGCTTCATGTGTGTTAACATTCTTCACACAAAGATACATACAGGCAGTTTCTGTGAACCAGAAACATACTGTTTTCAACTGTTCACACAGTACCCATAACAGATGCAGTCTTGAAGAGCACTTTAGGCCCTACTGTAATAAAAGAAACAAAATCCATGCACGGAGAAAATGAGATTTTAAAACATGCTTATTTAAAATAAGTTTATTATAATGAAATAATATAAAAGTCTGTCAAAAGTCTTAACAATGCTCCAAAAGAAGAGACAGATGCTGTATGATTTGAGAGATGATACAGACTGGAAGTTTCAGAGTATTTCAGACAGAACTCCTTATGACAGCACAATCTGTGCAACACTTACACTGAGATAGGTGATTTTGGGGGGCACAAACAAGCCCTTAGAATTCAGTAAATTTAAAGTGTGAGGCAATATACCTTCTCTTCATCTTTGAATGTATTTCAGTACGTATATAATATATTTTAGTATGCAAAGTAAGGCTTGCAGTAAGCTTAGCCTGACATTGATAAAATGTATGCCCAAAATTGGCTTGAAAAAAGAAAATAGGAAAGGAAACCATAAAAGCAAGCTGCATTGGTTTTTAGTTTAGTGATTGTATTCTGGAGTGCAATTTACTCATTTAGTTTCAAGTAGACATAAATCTCAAACTTTCAAGATGGCTTTAAATAAAGGAATCAACAAGTCTGTTGAAATGCAATAGAAAGTTAACACACTTAAGTGTTAAGAAGAAATCAGGAAATGAAAACAAGGAAGTTTCATATTCAAAAAAATCCACCTTTAGCACATTGGGAGTATGTGGGGGGAGAAATCCTATATCAAGAAAGGGGTATTAAAAATGACAATCAAAGACTGCATTTTGAAGAACTGCATGCCAGGGGGACGGTGCACGTGTGTTTAAGTGAGGCGTAAGGCTGTGTTATAACTTCAAAGCAGGTGCTTAAACCCTTGTGTAAACTGGGAGCAGGATCAGCCATGGCCTGCGTTTGCTCAGACCCAGTGCCATGGGTGCACTATGACACTCCTTCTGCACGAGGGCGAGGTTATATTGCCTTGAGCACGCTGTAGTTTGCAGGATTTGTTCACCAAGAGGCTACAGAAGGTAGCAACAAGGCATGAATTCAGTTGTTCCCACCCCACTCTTATTTTTGTTTTGTTATCAGCACTATGCAGGCAAGAGAAGAGAAATAAATACACTTAAAAAAACCCCCAAACAACAAAACCAAAAAACCTTGTGCTTTCATCCCTATGAGGCAGAATCCTAAGTCTGAAGTGTCCCTTTCCTGGTTAAATATTGTGGCTTTCCTGGTGAAATATTTCAACCCTGGGTGACACTTCAGAGAAAAGTAACACAATCTCCATCTGAGTGTATGTTTCATTGCCTCCCAAGGAATTCAGCTCTGATTTTCCAAGTTTATATTTATATCCCTTACAAAATGTCCTGCTTTGCTCCAACAGCAATAGCTCTGATAGCAAAGCAGATGACAATGGATGGAAAGGAAGGACTGGGTGGGGCAAGAAGGAAAGACAGCCAGGTAGGAACACACTATTGACCTTTCCTGGTGTCTCAAAGGTGGCTTAAGGTCCCCTAAAGTTTTTTACAAAAGCTGAAGTGATAATGAAAAGGTTAGAAGATCCAGCATGTGGACATACATAACACTCTTTCCTACGAGGGCTCACACTCCTTTGCCAAAGCATGCTGCAAACAACTGGGGCATATTTTGGGCATACTTTTATTAAGTCCAGCCAACCAAGTGGCACCCTTCGAACTGTGAAACAGCTTAAAAGCAAACAACTGTAAGTTAAATCCTGATGACGCTTTACAAAAAGTTTGTAAGTGAAGGTATATGGCCCTTAACTTTAAGTGCCATCTGTTAAAGGGAGATCCACAGTACAACAGTGTCAAGACAGGACATTTCAATGACTCCTTATGTTTACACTAAAGCACTTGAGTATGCAGTTCATGTTCTACAATTGTAATGTCACAGAACTTCAATATGGAACTGAGTATGGCGTCTTAAAACAGCAGAGGGGGCTCCAGAACATTGTTTTATAAAAAAAAAAACCAGAATAAATAAAATAAATAAAAGTGTCTGACTGCTAAGCAGAACTCGACTGAAATTATTTGAGAGCTCTGCTCTAATGCCAGTGATGTTATATAAGAAATATATGTTCATGATCTCTATTCAAATATGCTGACTGCACTTATTCAGTACTAGATAGCACTTCTATCAGATTGCTTTGGGATTTACCATGTCTCAGCAAGGATGCACACTGGACAGACACTGCCTGTGTCTTATGCTGTATCAGAGTTCTACACTCAGCTATACTAACTTCACAAAAAGCAGCCTTACTCCCCCAAGGATAAGGCTGTGATTACTCTTATTTCACCTTGGATAAGTAAAATCCCTGAGAATATGCAACTGTTAGACATTGAAGGAAACAGCCAAAAGCATATCTAAAGGAAAGGGATGCAAAATCTTAGACTAGAACAATTTAAGAAACCAAAGCAGTTCATGGAAAGTATTACAGAGCCAGGGTGCTGTTATCTGAGAGTCATGTGGATCTCTATGAGTATGCAGGTCAGTTGTTCATAAATGTCAGTCATTTAAAAAGAAACACAATGAAGAAAACAACCCTAACTAATCAACAAACTGAACAAATGAAACAGAAAACACCAACCTTCTCTCCAATTCTAAATTTGAAGGCCAAAAATTAGTTGCTTGTTCTCTACAATTATTAAAATGAGACGCAATCCTGTCTGCTTGCCAAAGTGACATCACAGGAAAGGACGGTGAGTTGTCTATCAGTGCATTTGCTTCCACTTGGTCACCTGGTCTATTGCATCCTCAGAGGTGTAACCTGGAGTTCATCTCCCCAACAAGCTGCGTGGGTTTCTCTCTCAGTGGTGGTCTGACTGCAAAGATAGCATTCAAAAGTCTTAGAAGTGCTCAGTGCCCTGCAAGAGCAGTGCACGGTGAAGTGCAAGTTTTGAAGGCGAGGAGACCTTGCTCAGTTCCTTCTCTGCAAGTGCCCTGTTTAACAACAAGCACAGAGGGGTTTTCCGAAGCCATGGTCTCCTAAAAACTCTCTCAAGCACCAATTCCAGAGTTCAGAAAAAACAACTTTACACAGTAGAGCAAGATGAGAAAGCCAGCTCTGAGGCAGGATGCCATGCTGATTAGAGGATATGTAATGTGGAACACTCTCCCTACTTGTTAGAAGACAGAAGAATGGTAGAAGTTAGTAACTGCTGAAGCTAGTGGCCCAGTGAAGCTGTTCTTTGCCTATAAAATAAAGCCTCCTGACTTTTTGCAACAGACATTGGGTCTGAAGCACACCTGACAAACTAGTGGTTCTCCTGCTAGCTAAAAAACGAACCGAAACAGAAAACCCCCAAACACCTCCAAATATTCTAAACAGAATATGCTTTCCTGCTACTGGAAGAACTTCGAGCAAGAAGGGAAGTCAATTTTTGTCATGATCTGAGTTACTTTCTAGAGACGAAGCACCTCTTCCTGCTCTTCCCACAACCCAGCTGATAAATGTGGAAATGTGCTCTCTACTATCTTTCCAGAGCATTCACTTAAAAACTGTTACAGTGAAGTTTCCCACAGAACAGCTGAAAAACTTGAGGAAACCACACAGGATGGAAAGTTGGTTGTTCTACTACAGAAGTGGTTTCTTTGGATTCATGCTCAGAAGCATGAATGATGCTTCAGACAACTGAATCCAAAGACTCTCTGCTTCTTTTTCAGCACTGCAAGTAGTGAAATAATTGAATAGAGCTTTGGTGAAAAGTTTTGACTTTGTACTCACACATATACTACTTAAATTAAGAAAATTCATAAAACTAAAGCCCAATTCCTTCTGATCCCTCTTGGAGTACCTAGGAACGAGAGATATGGAAAACTCAGAGAAGATGACAGAACAAGGAATTCACACTATTTAAATAGTCTCTTGGGAATCTGGAGAGGTCCCAGCTGACTGGAAACTGGCAAATATTATCCTGATTTTCAGGAAGGGGAAGGAGGATGACCCTGGAAACTACAGGCCTGTCAGTCTCACTTCAGTGCCCAGTAAAATAAAGATTATTCTGGGAGGTATCAAAAAACACCTGAAAGACAATGCAATCATCGGTCACAGCCAGCATGGCTTCATGAGGGGGAAGTCCTGCTTGTTAAAACTGATTTCCTTCTACAACAGGGTAACCCACTTAGTTGATCTGGGAAAGCCAGCAGACGTAGTCTTTTTGGACTTTGGCAAGGCTTTTGAAACTGTCTCTCACAGTTTGCTCCTGGACAAAATGTCCAGCACACAGCTGGATAACCGTGTTACACAATGGGTGCAACTGGCTCGTGGGTTGGGCACAAAGGGTTACAGTGAATGGGGTGACATCAGGCTGGTGTCCTGTCACTGGTGGGGTTCCACCGGGCTCCAGCCTCAGCCCAGTTCTCTTCAACAGCTTCAT
>WBMZ01003236.1:88864-115471 GCA_013400975.1 Atrichornis clamosus
AGGGGATTGTCCTGCTCGGCTCTGAGCTGGGGCAGCCTCACCTCGAGTGCTGTGTGCAGTTTTGGGTGCCACAACATAAAAGAGACATTGAGCTGTTAAGAGAGCGGCCAAGGAGGGCCATGAGGATGGTGAAGGGTCTGGAGGGGAAGACGTATGAGGAGTTGCTGAGGTCACTTGGTCTGTTCAGCCTGGAGGAGACTGAGGAGAGACCTCACTGTGGTCTTCAACATCCTCATGAGGGAAAGTGGAGGGACAGGTACCAATTTCTTCACTCTTCTGACCAGTGACAGGACTCAAGGAAATGGCATGAAGCTGAGTCAGGAGAGGTTTAGGTTGGATATCAGGAAAAGTTTTTCAGCCAGAGGACACTGGAACAGGCTCACCAGGGAAGTGGTCACAGCATCAGCCTGACAGAGTTCAAGAAGCGTTTGGAACAATGCTCTCAGGCACACGGTGTGATTCTTGGGATGTCCTGTCCAGGGTCAGGAGCTGGACTCTATGACCCTGATGGGTCCCTTCCAACACAGCATGTTCTATGCCTAATTAGAGCCCTGGTATCTTCCTTTACACAAGTGTGACATTGGTCTTTTCTTCAAGTATCATATGCTTTTCTTAAAGCTCACAATGCTAGGCTCTTTAGAAAGGATCAAGTATTCAGTGTGCAGAGAGGCTCCTGCCGCAGAGCGCTGCAGGGCAGCAGGCCTGCAGTACATTCATTTTACTGACAACACTGTTTTTAGCCCAGCAAAAGTCAGTACTACTTCTGTGAGTATGGCAACACTGTCTTCTGTGTTTATGAAACCTTACTAATTCTACGAACCTCATTAGAACAGTCTTCTCTCCTCCTGCACGTGAGTTAAACTCAACTTTTTGTACAAAGCCATCTGAAGCCCTAGGTCAACACTGAGAGACTAGCTTATGCCTTGAATGGGCAGTAAGTAATTCACAGACAGCCTTCTGGTCATCAACCCAACCAGGAATTTTGTCCTTAGCCATATCACTAGCTAAAAGGACTTCTTTATAATTTTTAATAGCAGCAATGCAAAGGAGCATATTTTTATCTGTATCAGCAAAATGGGAAAAAGGGCAAATCTTACTTTCTTAAATTTTAGTCACTTCTAAATAATTTCAAAATTCAATATTTGTAATTGGTCCAATGTGTAGTAGCTCCATGACAAATTCTAGCTTTGCCCATGCTTTACTCATTTCACGACCACTTTCATGAAATGTCTGCCCATAATGGCAGCCTAGGAAGGATTTTAATGATATCTGCTTTTCAAACAGCTAGGTGTATTCAATTTAGAAGCAAATATTATAGTTTTGCGTGAATTTGATTTAAGAAACCCCTAACACCCAAAACAGAATAACACTCCAGAACCTTAATAAGCCAGGATGATGGACACGATCTTCAAATGCTTGTGTAAAGCACTGCTGAAATTAGCTGGGCTCCCTCAATCTGTGCCAGCAAATTTCTTGTGGTCCACTAGCATGAGCTGACAGGGAAACCTACATACTGGGAGCTGGTCAGGGGACAAAATATCCTGTTTCAAAGGCTAGACCTTGGGGCTGCTCAGACCACCAGCCACATACACCTGTGGTGAAGACCTCTGTAATATTTGGATTAAAGTATTTATTTAATTTAATAAATATTTGTGTAACGCAAATATATTAAATATTTGCATTAAAAAGCTTCAACCCAAATTGAGGGCCAAACTCACCACGTTATAAGCTGGTGTTTAGGTGTTCTGCTACCAGCATAACAATAACTCTCACTATCCTCCTACACCATGGCAGGGAGTGGGCACAGGGAATGGGAGAGCCAGAGCCAGCAGCACCTGCCTGGGTGCTGTGTTGGTGACCCAATAGCTCTGCTGCACGTGCAGGTCTCTCCTAAGGTATGGCAGCAAAGGCCAAATTCTGCTCTGTTACTTTTATGAGGTGAAGAGAAGAGGGAGTGCACGGGCAGAAGAGAAACAGTCAAAAACATTCATCACAGACATAGTTATGACCCAAAGAGAAACAGTACCTCTGCACTTACACGCAAAACAAGTGTAACAAAAACATGAAAATCACACATACCCTTTTCCCAAAACACTCACAACACCCTTCCCACCTGAAAAGATACAATGAACAGAAATAATGTCCAAAAAGAACCAAACTGGAAGAAATATTTGTTAACAGACACAGTCCCTGAATTTTTAAGATGTGATCTTGTAGTCATACCACCTCATCTGACTCCAAACCATGTACTTCATAGAGAGTGTCCAAGATATTTAGCTGCTTTTCCATGGCTGGTAAGTAGATGTTGAGGTCCCTCTGCATTCCCTTGTAAAATGTTTCTTCCTGAGGATCACACTCCTCTACAGACAGAGCTGCCACAAAATCTTCATACGTTGGAGCTGCCCTTAAAGCTAACTGGGAGAGGAACCAAAGCTTTTAGATTTGCAAAACAGAACAGGAAGAGAAACACAACTAAAGCCACAAAAAACTTCTAAGACATCCCTCTTTGCACTCAGACTGATAGCTTAATTATGTGCACATGCGTATCTTAGAAATCTTAACTAGAAGGGAGGTTAATTTTTAAAAAAATTTTATTTGTTATTATTTTTTTGTAGATCCCCAGTTAAAGACATCTTCAGACAAGCCTGATTTTTAGAAAGTGTCTGTGTATCATATTTTGTATAAATAAATAGTATACCTTAGAAATTAATTAAATACAAACTGCAAATAAAGTACAGTTTGTTAGGGGAGCTCCCAACCCTGTGTCACACACTTCAGCATTGAATTCTCAAAATGCTCTTTAGAAAGCTCTCCCCAACACTTCTGTTTCTCCCAGTCAAGGTCACAATTGCCTGGATGAGGTTTTCCTTTTTTCTTTTGCAATTTCAGTGATAATTTTCCAGTGACAGACACGAGGGGGAGCTGCCAGACCGGACGAAAAATTTCCTCTAGCCAATATATTCTGCTTCAACTCCCCGCACATTCTGCACTAACCCTTCCTGCATGCTCGTGGTATTCAAAGAGAGATCAATCTTCAAAAAAGCAACCTCAAATCTTCATTTCTTCATTTAAGAGCCCTGCAAGAGTGTGCTCAAAAGCACATAATTAAAAAATAGTGCATGCAAGTGCTGTCTGTCTGTTTCATCTCTAGAAAACAGGCTCCACCCTAAAAGTTCAATATTAAACAGTGATAACCACAATCCTCACCTTGAAAATAAGACCTGACAAAGGAATCTATTCAGTTTAATGCTTAGAGTTTTAATGTAGTTTATTAATTACGCACAATTTAAGATCACATGAACAAGATCCCCAGCTCTACCAGCAACCAAGATAAATACTTACCGCAAAGACCCCGCGGACAACCCAACCATGGTGCTGCCGTAATGTCTTTCCATAAGCATTGTCTGAAAGGGAAGAAAAAAAATAAATCTAGAGATAGTTGTAGGGCAGTTTTAAGTTTGCATCACAAAGAGAACTCAGAGCTTCGAAATTTAATTATTTAAGGGCATATTCTTGCCACTGGATGTAAATAATGGCTGTTTCTGAGCACCGAAGTTATGACTGAAAGGAGATGACAGATTTGGGATTTCTGCACTGGGGTCTCAGCTCTGCTGTCAAATCTCCTTCAACTCATCCACGGCAAGTAAGTGTTCTAACAGACAGGAAGGCAAATGTAATATCTATGAAAATACTGTATGGAGTGAAACTCCAACAGCAAACCAGTGCTGCACTGGTAGTACAGATATGGAAGAGCTTTTCAGGGGAAGAAAGGGAACAAAAAAGTGAGAAAAAACCAACAGCATGACTCTGCTGCAGACACAGAGCAAGTCAAGGAGTAATTCAGTGCTGAAGCCTTCAGACCCAGAAGGTCAGGTAAGTGCCTTGACTTTCCATGGTGTTTAGCACCCATGTCTGGTAGCAGTGTATTTACAGTCTCACTTCCAAGTGCTCATACTTCAGTGTAGATCTTTTTATTAATCCTATAGGGCAACTGCTTCACTGTTTAAGAGAAGCTAAAATAAAAAGCTTTAAAAAAAAGCTCTTTCAAAGCTGGTTTGAAGGATTATTATAACATTAGACTGCATGAATAGAGGGTCTTACTCAGGAATAACCAAATCAAGTCTAAGGGGGTATTGTGTTTTGTTTTGTACTTGCTGTTGCCAGTGGCCTGACAAAGTAAGTGTCAGAAATTGTTCTTGGAAAAAATTCCTTCTTATCTGTTACAAACTCCCGTCTATCTGATGTAGGCAATTCACAGCCATACCAGCAAAAAGGTGATTTCCAAGAATGATGACCAATCACACAAGGAATTAGAAAACTAACAAAACAGCAATTATACATTTGGGAGCATTCCCACTGCAAACCAGTAGAGAAAGTAGAATGAATGAAAGTACTTGTTTCCCTAAGGTATGACTGTCTCCTCTGCCAGAAGTGTGTCAATTAAAGGAATCTTTATCTGCTAATAAATCAGTATTTACCAGTTATCTAGTAACTCACCTCAAGGCAGCCATTTAAAAAACCTGTTATGTCTTAGAGACTATTTCTATCATCAGTCACCGAAGAAAACACAGGTTCTAAACAAATAGGAAAGTAGCCAAGTATGTAAATTTAGAAGCACATGAAGAACAAAGCAACTGGCACTTACTCAGAGCTGTTTGGATATTCTTTTCCCCATTCTTCACTTCTGTCAAAAACCCTTTCAAGAACTTTAAGCCTCTGTGAGGATGAACCCATGAAATAAAAAGAAACCATGTTTATAACAAAGTAACCCAAAGTATAACAAAGCCCCCAAAGTTGCAATACAACCCAGAGAGCAATAAAATTAAGGGCCAACTGTCAATCTGAACAAAAAAATGCAGCCACCTCCTCTAGCCTCTCCCCCAGTCAAAGGTAAAAACACTTTGCTAAACATTTCTGTTGCAGCCTGAAATCATCTGCCCGATGCCCAATAAGATTAGTCATTCATTGTAACTTCACTGTTATGGGGAAAAAAGTTGCCTGTGATGGTTTTCTTCAAGCCTTTCGGTAAAGTTGCAGTGGTACAATCACAGACAATACATTAAACTTGAACTTGTTTGGATTGATGGAGCCTGCGGAAAGTAACCAGACTGCTCCATGTACGTAAGCCTGCACTGGTGAAAGGCCCCTCCCTGCACCCAGCAGCTCACAGTGAGGGCATTACCTTTTGAGCCACAGGAGAGCCTCCGTAGCAGAGTTTCGAACTTGCGCCACACCCGCGTTCACTTCATGGAGCACAATCTTCTGAAGGGTATCAAACTCTTCTTTGTTGGTTATAAATTTCTGGTTTATTTTCTGGAGAAAATACAGTAGGCAAAGCTTTTAGACCTGTTCAGTAAGTATTACCCATGTAGCAGGACTCTGCCCTGCTAGGAGATACTACAGATTCCCAAGGATGTCACAGGCTCCCCATGGCATGGCTGCCCTGCCACGCTGGACACGCTGTCCCAGGGCACCACCCCAGACACATCTGGCTAACACAACCAAAATAAACATCTCAGTCAAAAATTTACATGAGACCTACCATTTCTGTTCAACAAAATGCTTTAGGTTCACATGACATCCTCCACACTGGTGGAAACGAGTTAACTCAATCTGTTCTCCAAGCAAAGTCCCATTTGCCCAGAGCTTCAACTACAAGCAAGATTACCTTCTGACCACTGCTAAGCAGCAAATTTCTCAATTACACTCAGCAGCCCTGAGCATGCCTATGGTTTTCAATTTATTCCCAGGTTGTTATACACAACTCCTCACAAAACCAAGAGAGACAATATATAAGGGGCTCATAA
Organism: Atrichornis clamosus; assembly: GCA_013400975.1. NCBI lineage: Eukaryota > Metazoa > Chordata > Aves > Passeriformes > Menuridae > Atrichornis > Atrichornis clamosus. The sequence goes on from WBMZ01003236.1 coordinate 94,672, forward strand.
ACAGATTTTTCTTCTACACTAAAGGAGTAGCTGCCTATCACTTGCCAATAAATAGTCTATGTTTTAGTTTTCTAAATAGGATTCTTTTCCCTTGCTGTTTTCAATCTTTCAGTGGCTACCTTCTGTTAGGTAAGCAAATACCTGCCTTTTTTAGCACCAAACAAATCTGATTATATACAATGTTCCTTATCGTTCAGAGGATATGTTTTGCTCTTCTTTCTTTTTTTTCTTGAAAGTAAGTGCTACTAAAAGTCTCACTGAGAATACATTTTGTCTCATAACCAGTATTTCAAACCTTTTCAGAAGGTTCTTGAAGCTGGAAGAACTTCCACAACAAGAACCAAGCCTGCACGGTCTGCCGCGGTCTGCTGAGAAACTGGTTCCTAATGCATTAACTTCCTCCTCCTTGGCTGAGCAAAGGGTTCCCTCTCCATTTGTTTTACAGCTTAAGGTCAACATTGCTAACATCACATCATGACTTATAACCTATTCAGCTCAGAATCAAAGTCATATTCATTAGGTGTAACAGATGTTTTACTTGGCAGTCAATCAAGTATTTTACAAATTTGCGCATATCTGGATTTATTAAACACAGCGTGTACTGTCAGAACAGAATTAGGGGCATTTCAGTGCTCTGATCTGACAGATGGTAACATTATCAAATATTAAATAGCCTTCCAGTATTGACTCCTACCATAAAGATTCTTGTACCTTAGCGTCTAAAATAGATATTTTGTTTAAAAAGCAAAAATCAGTGCTAAAAATAAGCTGTTACCTTGATGTTGCCTACAAAATCCATTTTAACTGGAGCAAAAACAGTTGGTCCCAGCTTGTCTAGAGGAAAAAAAAAGGTCATATTTTAAAATTGTGTCTAATATTTTAGTAACAATTAATTTCATTTACTCTCTTAACAGTCCTTATAAATGGCAGGAGAATCTAAATGAATGACATAAACTGATGTTTTTCTCTGGTGTAGGACCAATCCACCCTGGTTGCTGCAAGTGTTATAATACTCTGACCTACAATTTGGAAGTCTTCAAAAGGCTGCATGCTCACAGGGACCACACATCCACTGTTAGACGCAGGGCTCAAGCCGGTGGGGGCTGTGCTGGCTGCAGATCGACGTCTTTGGAAAAATCAAACAGACAGTCCAGCTGATGGTGTGCTGTCAGCTGTACTGGACTGTAAGGCATCTATGCTGCTCTTTTGAGGGGGAGAAATTGCTGTTCCATACAGACACGTAGATTTCCAGACAGCTTATACGTGGGTCCCATCTAAACAAGAGTGGATCCTCTTCAAAGCAAAGGAGTGAGAAACATGTTGTGGTACCAGTGAAATCAATTCTGCTGATACTGGTTCTACCGTATCACTTGAGTGAAGAAACAAATTTTCCAAACCAACCGCTCCGCCTCTGCTGGCTGCTAGCAGCAGTCAAAAGGAGTCAGAAGAAAAGAAGCTGCTTACCCAGAACAGGCACAATTGCATAACAGGACTCCAGAAACTCTTCTGTTGGTATGCCCTCCTCCTCGCGAAGCTCAATATCACTGAACCTGATTCCAGGACAAGCAGAAAAGACTGTTACCTTAACAATTCCTTTTGTGTAACTTCTAAAGGCAAAATTACATTTCCTCTCCACATCATTTGCATAGAGATAAAATTTATAGACATGAAACCACCAACATGGCTTTTGTTTCACTATGCTAAAGTAACTGACTGCAGAGAATACACATTTGGTGGTGTGCAAGAAAGGCCTGCAATTACAAACAAGGAAAAACCTCCCACTTCCCTTTGTACAGCTAATTTTACAAAAGATATCTTCTTCCAATTACTGTGCTGTAGCCAGTCTTGTTAAATAATCTCAGTAAATACAGCTTTACAGACAGAAAAGTCTTAAAAATAAGTCAATTAGAGGCTTAACGAAGTTTCAAAAATCCTTTTAATTGAAATCTGTACTACCTATTGCTCATGACACTGAAGAAGGTAGGAGAATCATTTTCATTTCTGTCTTCCTCACACAGAGTCAATCCACTTAAAGAATTTGTTTCTGACTGCAGCAGCTCGTGGGCACCACAGCTTTCTACAGCTTGCAGCTTGTCCTCTCCATCTTCTTTAATGTCTAACATTAATAGGAAACAAAAGAAAAACAAAAAAAGAAACAGTTACATACCCATATCGTTATTCCTGTTCATCAAGCTGCCTTTCTGCTTGAAGGAAATACTTGGGTATCTGAATCATTCAAGTTTAAAAGCTTCCCTGCCACCACCACTACTCTCACCACAGGTCTGCTGGGTGCTCAGACCACATTTCAACCAGTCCCTCCCTTTTCTTTTAATCAGACAGACCAAGCACCAGGCTGTAGTGCAGGCCAGCCCGCACAACCTCAGCAAGGATAGCCTTGTGAGAAAGAGCCTTGAAGCAGAGATTTGGTGCAGCAGGGAACAGACTCATCTCCTTGAAAGGAAGCTTACTTCTCACGTGGTTCCAACTTTCCCACTATTGTTAAAGTGGCACAGTGCATTTTCAAAAGCAAAAGAATAATAGTGATGTGTTTGCTCCTTCTGATAAGTAAGGAAACTGGTTCCTTAGATGGACACTTGTATGGTGTCAAAGGCTGCTGTGTTCTCTCTGATTTCTATGAATATCTTTACAGTTTCCCAGAAGTAGATCGAGGTGCCTCTTCCCCACTGTGGTCTCTTTTATTTCTTCTTTGGGGCCAGGTACATCTGTTTCACATACAGCACAAGCACTTCTAAAGCAAGACAAAAGTCTTTCTTATGCATCCCACATGTGGTAAGACCTTCCGACCTTATGGAGAACTTCAGAGAACAAGTCAAGAAGCAAAAATGATTCACAGCACACAAGCCATAGCTACAGCACATCTTGCTGCCAGACTGTCAAACTAGCATCCAAGATTTCCCAGGGAACCTGTCTCTCCAGGAAAGGAATACTTTCAAGTGTCAGTGAGGATTAGAGAGACCTGAAGCTGAACTGAGCTTCTGGCTGAAGGGATCAAGCTGCAATAAACTCTCCTCCTCCAAGTGACATCTGAAAGCAGGCTTGCAGCAGTCCCTATTAGTTGCAGAACCACTGAATAAAACTGGTGCAGGGTGAAAAAAGAACCCCTCATACCCAGCAACAGCAATAAGACCAGCCATTCTCCTCAAGGCAGAATAAAAATGGCCTCAGACATCACTGACGTAAACAAGCAAAGTGTCTCTGCTAAAGGTACTAGAGTTTGAGTGGTACCACTGATCTGTCCTTCAACAAACCACACAGGCTTGTGTGTAGAGAAACAGCCTGAGTCTGCAGTGACTCCACAGGAGTGCTGTGCAAAAACCCAGGGGTCCTCCGAAATTTCAGACTTGAAAAATGCAAGCTTTAAATGACATAAAGAAATTTGTTATGGGACTTCAATGCTTGAGCCCTTTAAAAGACCGACTACTCTTAATAAAGGGGAGAGGGAGGGAGAAGTGTCTGAGACAGGGCAGAGCTGCTGAGTTCACAGTGGGCACCCAGATACAGCCATTGGTGAGACAAAGTCCACCCCATATGGATGGCCCTGCACATCCTAACTCCATCCCATATTGCCAGCAAAACTGCAACTCCAATGTGTGTACCCAAGGCTACAGGGAGTTGCCTTTTCTCTTTTTCTGCACAGGAACCACAGTAGCTAAATTACACCAAGAACTTGACTTGAATTAGTTTGATGTCCTTGCTTTAGCACTGTTTTCTCGAGGTATTGTGCTAAATGGTGCCACATGATTGTTATTCTGCAGGGACTTGCTACACTACATAATACCAGCCACAGGAACAGGAAAAACTCCAAAGAGAACCCACGTAACAGCAAAATCAGTATGACTGACTGTGTATCTATGTTTTGGAATAACAGCCAGGCACAGAAAGCTACTGTTCAAGAATGGTATAGTCCATTCAACTGGATGAGCAGAAATCATATGTTACTTGAATAGACATCCAAATTAAGTTCAGTAGCCCTTAACAATATAACTACATTTGAGGGAATTTTATAGTTAATTAGTTCAACAGTATTTTACTGAAGTCATGCACAAATCTAAGCTTCACGCTATTTCTAAGGTAATGGAAGAAATAAGATGCTTTCTAGCATACTCTTAGTTGCAGAAAAAGGGTTAATTTTCTGTAAACATTTGTCAGAGCAATCAAGAGGGACTAAAAGTTCAAGTCCTCCAGACAGGCACACAAAGCTTCCATGCCCCCTTCTGAGACTGCAGCCCTACATACTGGCAGGGAATAACGTGTCTGTCCACAGTGCAGGAAGAGCCCAAGCTCTGCCAGGCTGTTTTGTTACGCACATCAATCAGCATCCGGAGGGCCTCAACTTGTCCGAAAGAATTTTTTATTTCCTTCCCCATTCAATCCCAAGTTAGCCATCAACAAAGGCAGCAGGAGCTATGCTGAGAAAACTTGCACAGGGCAGCTATCAGACTAAAATAGACTGATATTCCCCCTCCAGGGAACCCAGGGATTGGCAGTCTCACAGGCAGCCTGCACCTTCCTTCATTTACACTTACAGAGAGATGATCCTGAATAAAAGGCTGTGCATATTCTTACCTGCCAAATCATCTGCTTTATGATCTTCAACAGAAGCATCACCACTCTCCTCATTCGTTTCCAAGTTTAAACATTCCAGACTTTTAATAACTGTTTGCTCTTGATGGTTAATTTCTGCTTTTACACAGCCATTTTCACAGGGGTTCAATTCCATGTGCCTAAAGAAGGGAAAGAATAACAGTGTATAAAGCATTGCTTGGCAAGCTCCTTCCTGTGAATACACACAAATACCAGTAAGAGAAAAATAGTTGACAGAAGTTATAGGCTGTCACAGGCTGCTCTGAGCAAAAGAACCTGGCTAAAATAATAAAAAGAATGAGGCAGCTCTTTGCAACAAAGAGGATTAATGACTCAATCTCAGCTTGCAGAGTTCAAATATATTTACAAAAATCTTTTTTAATAAAGATCAATAATCAAAAAAATACGATTACAGAAAAGAAGATCACAGGCAGATATTGTAACCAATAGAATATTCCCGCAGTAGTATTTTAAAATATATATCCTTGCCACCTACTCCACAAACCAGTCTGCTCGCCATCAAGGATTTTATGAGCTTATGGAGTGGAACGTAAAATGCAGGAAAGAGCACTGAAGTGGGACAGAGCTGGCCAGTGATTGAGCAGTAAGACACCAAGTGGATTTCTGAGAAAAACGAAAGGGAAAGGCATGATATGGGAGAGAAATGAAGGAGTGAGCAAGATCCTTTTTGTTTCACCTGCTTCCAAGTAGGCAGTTCAGAGTGGTACAATTCTGCCTGCATCCAGTACAAGTAGGAGTAGAGAAAAAATAAGGGAAGAACAGACACTACAAAAAACAATTAGAAAGAGACTGACAGTAAAGACTTCTATTATACCTTTCTGTTGAGGTGTGACTGGACAAGACAGAGTGCTTTACCTGAAAGATATGGAGGGGGGAGAATATTCTTTAAAGCAAGAAGATTGCATCATGCTTCTCAAACTTCACATTTTATTAAACACAAGTTGGAGTCAGCAAAAAAACCCTCATTAATTCTCTGACCTGGAGGCAGTATACAGACAAATGTGAAAATGGTGCTACATTATTACACCATCACAATATTGTAAAGAAAAAAAGGAAAAGAGAGAAAATCAGATTTCTTTCAGAAGCTAGCTAGCAAGTGTCAAGTGAGCATACAGCATATGGAAAAGTAAGCAGTGAATTTCCTTTGCAATATTTTCTTTACTTAAGAAAAAAAATAATGAATAAACAGAAGAAACACGAGGCCAGAGACCAGGTATGGTGAACCAATCTCATTTCTCAGATGCAGTCATGCATCTACCCTCCTAGATGCACCTTAACTTCCTGTTTGCCAGAGATGCTCCAGTTTTGCTTATGTAGTTACGGATCCAGGATTCAAGAAAGTGCCCTTTTCATTAAAAAGATAAACTAATCAGTTCCCACTGGCATGTTAACACAGATCCAATAATGCTGTAGCTTAGCAGAGTAACAACTGCTGTGAGCTCCCACAATGGACAAACTTGCCATAGAGCCAAGCTGTTTTGAAACACCACTGTGTGCAGTTGGAACTGCATGCCCTGGAAGTTAATGTTTAATAACTTTCACCTATCATTAAAGGTTAAGAGATTGATCACTGCTTATTAGAAAATGGCCCTACCTCACTTGCAAACTGCAAGAAATAGTAGAGCATGTCCACTGTAGGACCAGTAGCTATAATATGTAAAATGTGTTCTCTACTTCTATAAATGCTACTTTTTACAAAAGGACACATTAGCATCCCTGCCGAGAGAAGATACTGGCCATTACCTTGCTCGTTCTGAGAACTGCTAAATTTGGGGATCCAGGTGGGGTCTGATGCAACAACTCAGAAGTGAAAGTAGTATTTGCAATCTGCATACATTCTTCAAGAGTCTTCAGGAAGGTGTCACAGGTTGATTTTAACAGAGCTCCCATATCAATCTCACTCTGTGAGAAGAAATCAATTGGAAGAAAAGGACTCACCACAGAAGACCAATTTGGAGCAACTAACGTCTACAAAGCTCACAACTGCCACAGTTGTGATTTCTGGTTAACATGAATTAAAATTCAATGTGTCAGCTGCTCAAAGAACTGGCATCATATATTACTGGGGCTATGTTTCCTTGCAGCATTATCACTCTTGCCAGTACAACAAGCTCAGCATGCTTGTGTTTTGAAAGCAATGCCTCTTAGTTACTTTTCTTACTGGTGTTAGAAGTGTTTGAAATACTAAGCCTGGATGTATTCAGCAATGGCATTCCAGGAAACACCACTGACAGGATCAATGAAAACTAAACAAATTAAATAGATACAGAATAATCTGCAGATAATAATTTCAAAAAATCCCATGAACAAAAAATTACTGCAATTAACAAAAGGCAGAATGAAGTATCACATTGCCACAATACTCTTCATCTCTGCAAAGTGCAGTTATTGATGCTGAAATGCTTTTAGCAATAAATCTTTTCAGTTAAATGTCAGTGAGATCAGGGAAACAGAGTTTTCCTCCCGATGCATGAAATACAAGCAGGAAAACACCACATTATAGGTCAACACCTGTGAGCCGCAAGTTCCAGCAGTGCTTTTTAGTCACTTTTACACCACGCCATGCTTCTGCACTGCCTGTTAATTCACCATAAACAGTTTACCAGGAATCTTTACAGAGAGGGTTTGGACATACAAATAATTGACCTTCAGGTGTTTTGCCTGCTTGTTCTGCACCTGAGGACACATCTCTCCAGTGGGAGGCATCCTGGAACTCCACACCAGCTTCTCTAGCAAGTGAAGTGCATCCCTCTTCACATACTTCTCTCTCAAAGCAAGGGGCGGATTACTGTCATTAGGAGAACCCTCTTAAATGAGGTTTCTTTGGTCAGAAAGATTTGCAAGGATTGAAACTTTAACTTAAATGAGGATAAACATGCAATTCTTTTTATCAATTTTGGGGGTTTTTGTGGTCTGTATCATCTCTTGACCTTTTGAGGGTTTTAGTTGTGTTTTGCTGAGCAGGATATCAATGACAAATGAGCACTTCTTGCAAGTTATCTTTTTATAAAAGATCTTTTGCTTTTTTTGATCCACTATATATATGCACATGATCACTGACAGAGATGTTATTGTCTAGATCACAGATATCAGATCTCATCTCACTACACAGCGCAAGTTATTTGCAACAATACAGTATTACTCTGCTCAAACAAGAACTGCTGTGTGAGCACTTTATTTCCCTCAGGTTCTCTGTAGAAAGAAGCTGCAACATTAAGTAACTGTGAGTGAATACTACATTGGTTAACCAGAAAAGTTCACGTGCTCGAGACTTTACAGACATGGTCTACACCAATAATAGAGCTGTACCTCTGGTTCTGACACACCAGAAATGTTGGCTTCCCTTGTTTTATGCACTTGCTGAACAAGGAGGTTACAGTACAGTCTAAGTTCAGACATTTTAGTCTTCAAGGCTTCTGTGTTCTCAGTGAACTCTAAAAGTGAAACAAAAGAAGAGTTAAACTTACTGTATACAATGCAAGGCAAGTACACAACATTTGGTCTTAGCAGGCCTTTTAAAAAGGACAAAAGCCCTACATACAACATTCTTCGTTTTCACAAAGTAGTTTAAGGTAAAGCAATAGCACTGTTTAGATAGGGTTGCAGGTAGAAAACATTAAACATGAAAGATGCATTCTGTCCAGAAAGGGGATTAATTTGACATAAATATCCTTGGAACACAGAATGAATGAGGTTGGCAGAGACCTCTGGAGACCAGCTAGTACTACTCCTCTGTTCGGAGGAGAGTCAGTCAGAGCAAATTACTCAGGTCTAGTCAGGTTTTGAAAAATGCCAAGGATGGTGACTCCACAACCTCTATCTGTGCAGCCTTCCTCATCCTCATAATATGAACATTTTTCATTGTGCCTCAATGGAGTTGTTTGTATTAAAATTCATGCATATTTTCTCTTGCTCATTCACTGAGAATACTCTGGCTCCATCTTTTTTATGCTCTCCCACCAGATATTTCCTTTAATCATCTTAGTGGCCCTTTGCTGGACTCACTCCAGTATGTCCATATGTTTCTCTTACTGAAGAGCAGAGAGAGCAGAACTGAGACTAACCCAGATAAGCCAGTCAACCTGAGATTTTTCAGAAGTAATGATTTCGATATTAGAGTCCCAGAATTACAAAATGAATTGTCTGTTAGTAAGACTAACGTGGTCTAGTTCTGCAAATACATCAGTAGCTTTTCACCTTGTGCTACTGAATGTCAGCTTATAGATGTAAATTTGTTCTGCTTTAGGCACTGTGCATCAGATCCTCACTTTGTGTGGGACCCTACAGGAGCATTTTCTGCTCAGTTCTGACTCAGTTTGAACCAGTAGATGCAGACGGTGAGGATGCACATAAGGTTAAGAGGAAAAGCAAATCCCCACCTCAGGGAAAGGAAGTGCTTGCCATCCCCTGCATTTGCTCAGGACATTAACAATAATTTGTTGCTTTCCCATCTTCTGTACAGTCATTGTGCTGAGGTCACACAAGGTTAAGGCATGAGGCCTCACAATGACCCATGACTAACACCACACCTGTAAGCAAGAGGGGTTTTCACTGGGGTGAAAGTGAGATTGCTGGTGAAAGCAAAGTTAACTAATTTTCATAGCCTGACCATGATCAGATTTAAGCTTCTGAATACTAGTATGCAGCTTTGGAACCAAGTGCAAACCTCTTCTTAACTTCCAAGGCATTCTCAAAGTGCTAAAGACAGCCCAGTTAGAACATGGAAGGAAAGCGTCAGAGGAACTCCAAAGCTCAAGAGACACTGGTATGAGAGGCTGTGTCATCATATTTAGACAGCTGTACAAGGTGGGGGTCTTACATTCTTGTATAGTCTGCATCCCAGTGACCCATAGTCAGGACCTACTTACTAATGCTACTGACACAACCCATCAGCACACAGTTTTCAAATGATTTATACATAGTAAATTTTAAGAAAAAGCCAAAAATTTTTCAAACTGCTGCCCTGAGAGTTAACACCTGAGATTTCTAACTAATGTTCCCACATGGCTTAGATTTTAGCAGCACCAAAGACCTGAAGCACAGGTTGGACACTCAACTCAGGTATGGATTTCGTCATCTTTGTGTGTACATTGACTAGGGAAAGGATGGGGAAATATAAAGCAAACATTATGTGCCAGCAAAAGGGTGTTCTTGCCTTTTTCCTTCTGTGTCCTGCTGTCAGTCAGACAGGCTTTGGCAGTTCCTAGTGCAACCAGCCACTTTTGCCTTTCAACTGCATTTCTTGCCTTCAGATAGAAGTACTGCTCCCCTGGGATAATCAGGTCCATTCGTGTGTTATCTGCAGGATGAACTGAAAGCAACATAGATTTCAGACTAGTCCCTTGGCCTTTCCCAGCCCAATCAAATATCCCAACAAATATGTTAGGTGGCAGGTCAAACAGTAATGAAAGAAGAGAAGTCTACTTCCCCTACTGCCATTTTATGACTTCTCTTGTGAGTTAGGGAATGGACAGGACACACACATGTACAGCTGTGTGACAAAAGGCTATGACAGACAGTTTTGTGATCAGTATAATCTGAGAGTCTTTCTGTAAAGGGCATCCTCTTCTGGCAAGCCTCTCTTTCAGGCTGCCAGCCCATAACTGAACCCCAAAGATGTGGCAAGTAATCCAATATGAATTAGCAGACCTAGTACTATAATTTATTATTCATGTTTCTAGCTTCAGCTCTGTGCTTATGAGGAGACATTAGAAGCTGTGATGTTCCACCACAGCTGATGGAAAGCAACTCTACATCTGCATGTAGAATACCATGATATCAGAGATTTCATTTCTCTCAACATTTTCAAAATACTATGGAATAAAAACTGGCATACACATCAAGTTACTGAGTTACTAGGAGCACATACCAAAGAAATCAAGCTGCCAAATAGCTCTTGTCACCTGAAATCTCATCTTGAATGCAACCTTGTTGGACAAACTTCATAGAGCTGAGTGTTACTGTATCTTAGTTACCTTGAATTTCACAAACGGCCATTTGGATGCTCCCTTTACAACCCTTCCAGGCATCTTCCTGAGAGTCATAATAGGACAGGATGCCACCACAGAGAAGGAACCACCGAGGCTGCCAGCCTGAAAAACAAAACTGTATTTCTCAGTTATGCCTCTCCCCGCAATTCCATCACCTCTCTCACTTGGGACTCGCAGCAAATGAGGCCCCAAAGATTCTATGATCCCTGTAAAATTAAACCCTTTGAAATAGTAAGATTTGTGGACAGACCTGGATGTTGTACACCACATCCTCTGCTTGCTGGCACTACATGTTCTTTCTGCACGCAGGTGGACCACAGCAGTGTATGTTTTGAGATGCCATATGTCATTTTCAGTAGTTTTGCTAACACAGCATCACTGACTCATTCTCTATTCCAAAACCACCTTCGCAGTTCACCATCCCTCAATTCCTTCGATCACTTCTCAATCCACCTCTTCACTCTTCCCAAAAGCCACCCCAGCTGTCTTGCCTTACAAGCCTTCCTGCCTTGAAGGAAAGGCTGGCCAAGTTATCTTGAAAAACAACGGGTAAGAATCTCCTAAAAATGAACAGATGGAGGGAACAGAGGTGGATCTGTTGATTTCTGAACATTCTGAACACCATCTTTCAGTAAAGCAGTTTTCAACAGCTCTTTAAACTCCTGTGCTGCCCACATAAAAAGCCTTGAATTACTGACCTGCACTTCTGGATACCTTCCCAGGGAATAACCAAAACACAAGGCTAGACTCACACCAGCAGTTCTGAGTACACTTTTGCCCACCCTGCTGCCCAACTTCAGAAGTAAATTACCCTTTTTGTTTTCTACTTTTGGAAGTATGACAGCAGTATGAAAAGATAAAAACCAACAAGACATAACAGTCGCCATTTATGTCTAATTAAAAACTACAAGCTCATTAACTTAAGAAGAAATGAGGCAGCAACGTCACTGGAGGAAAGCAGCTTTCATTACTGAGCTGCAACAAGCTTCCCTGACCAGGGCCAGTGGATCAAGATTCAAGCTCCCACACCATGCCAGCAAACCATCTCTGAAAAAAACCACTTGGACAAGACCATGTGGGCCACATGGCTCCTAGGTGTTTTTGCAGAGGGGCCTCACTTCTGCTGTCCCCTGCAGAGGGGCTCTGCCAACCAGTACTGTGCTGCAGGAGCCCAGGCTGGGCTCAGACTGGTATCACACTGGAGGAATGATGGCTCCCTACCAGCTAGAGACTGATTCCTTAGGCTACTGCTGAAACCAAGCACAACTCAGTTTAAGGTTAGAAAGGCCTAAAGCCCCAGGCTAATAGTAGGAGTATGGTTCGGCTTTTATTTTGGTGTTTTGGGGGTGATTTTTGTTTGATTTTTGGGGTTCTTTTAAACAATCAATACCACTGCATCCAGCCCAACCTGGTCTGCAGATTGCTGAATCTTGTGCTGAATCTTAAACACAAATATTTTTTCACACCCTTCCAGAGCTCTTCCATTATTTCCTAGAAGAATATAAAAACATTAAAAATCCAAAGTATTCTCAACACTTCTTTACTTTATATGAAGGGGGGAAAAAATCACAAGAATGAGAATTTTAAAAAGTCAGCAAGACTGATTTTTATTTGTCTTGCCTCCAAAACAAACTACCCTAAAAGTCACTATTGACATGTAGGAACTCACAAAAAAAGGAAGTGATTGTTCAGCAGAGAGAAGCAGTTAATTGCTTCAGACACTCAATGGCACAGAACCAAACCTTTAAATAATGCACAGCGCCACAGTCAATACAAGCCTCTAATTCAGTCTGGAGATCCTGCTGCTGTGCATGAATCATTTCAGCCATGGTCCTGCAGCTCACAATTGCGGCTGATGCTCAACCAAATTGCATCCCATCAATCAAAGGCTGTGCAATCAATTAGCCAACATACTAATCACTCTGCCTCCATCACTTTGGAGGCTGGTTAAAAATATGTTATGAATCAATATATTTTGTTGAGACTTTTATTTGGTTGGTTTTTTTGGTTCTGGGTCTTGGTTTTTTTGTGGGGAACAGAGCAACTATCTGTATTCCTTTGCTGAACCAAACTCTAATTATTAGATATGTATTAAAAAAACTATGATAGATAATTTTTACCTAGGACAGCATATATTTTCAGAACAGAATTGTTGCAGTAATAAAAAAATATTTTTGCAAAAGGAAAACAATTTAAAAAAAAATCACAGCAAGGTTCTGTCAGAAGATGCACTGACCACTAGTACTCACTGACACTGAGTCAGCAGCCATGGGAAGGTTATCCTAAACAACCAGCTAAAAATAGCATGTGGCTGACAAATCATGGGCACTGTACAGGGATACAATCTTTAATTACAGGAGCTTCCCTTTTGCAGACAAGCAAAGAATGAAGGAAAAAAACCCCCATAACAAAAACAAAAGCAGCAAAAAGATACTTAGGCACTTCCAAGAACACAAGTCTTGGGTTTATTCAGCGTTATTTTCCTCCCATAAACTGTCATAGAAATACTGCAATTTTTGCAACTGAGCATTCAGACTTCACCTGATATGGGAAGGTAAAGCTGACCCTTTTAAGGTCTTACTGGTGCCAGCACTAACACAACTTTAAAGAAGAATTTTCTAAGTCCATTTATACTAGCGCTGCACAGGCAGGAAAAAAATACAGCTCATACTTCCAACATCTCATTTTAGAGGCACACTGCCATTAACAGTAAAAATCGACCTGGGAAAGATATGTAAAAAAACCCCAAAACCCAGTAAAATGCAAAGCACAATAAAAGTGATTAGTAGCTTAAGACCTTAGCCATAGAAGAAAGTGAAGAGATTCCAGACAACTTCACAGACACTGGTTAAAGTGCATATTGCACGCCTGTGTGAAACTTAAAGAGTTAGTGCCTGAAGTACCTGGAAGATCTGATATTGTCCACTAGAAAACCAGATATTTAAGCAGTCTGTGCCTGTTAAGGATTCACTATTTCTCCAGAAGTTTCCACAGACTGAAAGATCTGCCTACTTCCACCATTACACTTCAGGAAGTCTGGATGTAGCTATCACTGAGCAAACTTGACATTTCTTGATAACACAGTTGAAATTTGGACATAATTCAAACTTTAATGTTACACAACTCCAACTCCAGACAGCATTGCTTCCAAAGTGCCAAGCCTGAAGAAAAAAACCAAAACATTTGAAGACATGTAGATCATGTCAGACATTCACAAAGCCAAACCATCTGGGAAAACTACATACTCAAGAAGTTGAACTGATGACCTGGAAAACAAGCTGCAATTAAGAGATGCCAGTTCCAGCTGCATTTCTAAAATGCATAAAGGCCAGACATCCAGGTTTTTATTATTGCTTGCTTTCCACTATGTAACTCTCTAGGCTTATTCATTTCTTGAGCTTCAGAATAAGTTTTTTGAAACTTATGCAATAGCTAGTCCTTGGACTTCCTTGACCCTAATCCAGACTTTAACTGCAGATAGGAGATAATTATGAACTTTCCACGTTACGACATCATCTGTCTAATAGGAGGAGTTAAAGCCTTCATCACATCCCTACTGCTAATAATATGGGCAAAATCCAAGACTTAGCTGCAGGTGGCAGAGCAGGGCAGATCCCTGTTTTTCTGTGCAGGGTCACAGGAGAGTCCCAGAGCAGGTGTCTTGATAGTCAGAGCCATCTCACAGCTAGAACAAGAAGTATCTATCATTTTGTCCCACCCCGAGCAAATGTAAGCTATGCTGTCTGTTCACTGTCCCACCATCTATGGCTTTATCTCCCAAGAGCAAAAGAGCCGCGGTGTCTGCCCAGTGCTGTGTCAGTGACTGACAGCTGGCCATGAGCTGCTGAGAACTCAGCTCTAGCGGGGCCAAGGCACCGTCAGTCGCCACCAGGTTTCTAGTCGGGAAAAGCAACTAGTAAAAAAGTATCTTACACAGATCAAACCTGAAACTTTCCCCCTTTTTTCCCCTCATTCAAGAAACAGAAGTAATACAGTTAGAAGGTTATCTTGACATAAGCAGTTTGCACCCAAAACTGCTGCCTACTTTTTCTATACAGCCGCCTAAGGCTATCCAGTACTTTGGAAAGGGCAATCCCAGGTGCCGGAACACATTTTGCAGCCTTAATCCTATAGCAAAACCATTTGACAGCATAAAAATTCAGTGTGTATTCATGACAGACAGCAAAAAGGCAGACAAGAGTGTGTGACAATCCATGCCTCTTCTCTGAGCTGTTATCCTCTCACCTAGAGAGCAGCTTCTAGAAATGCCATATTGCAATTTTACTCCGATTATGTGCATATTCACAGCACAAATCAATATCCCAAAAGCCCCTAAAGATAATGAATTTAAAAGATTCAGCACTTTAACAATGGTATCACTTTTTAAAGCACTTCTTTGAGGGGCACTAGAGGTTCAAGTGAAGGAAGCAACAGTTGGAACCAGCTTTAACACAATGACCTTCTCCCAAACGATTTTTCTCACAGGGGTTCCATAAAGTCCACCTTTGTTTCAATCACAACTGTTAGGGCAATGTTAGCAGCATTGAAAAAGTATCCTGTCATCACAGGGCAACTCGTTTGTTTGCAAACGATTTTATGCCAGTGACCAGCCAAGGCACAGAGAGCACAATGTAGCAGCCGTCAGGCATTTTTGAAGGGGACACAGTGAAAGGATGAAGGGCAGAGAGGGGGTTGTGGTAGAGGCAGAAGTTCAATAATACAGGCCACTGCTCAGACACACTAATTCGAGTCATACAAAGCTCCTGGGATTTTTCCTCCTCTGTTTATACTTCCCAGCCCCAGCAAACAAGCTGCTCCTCTCTCTGACCCCTGGGGTGGTTATGAGCCCAGACTAAACCAACACACTGAATTTATGTAAGCACATACAGATACCACATGATGGTATCTCTTCACCATCAGTCTACCGCACCTTTTGCTTCTGTCCTACCCAGTCACTCCCTGTGATCACTCACTTTAGTGCAGAAGGACTGAATGCAGAGGCACCGGTACTGCAGCATACCTGGCAGGGAACACTGCACCATGGAGGCTCTGCAGCACTGCTCTAACACTTACAGAGGAGAGAGGGGACACCGATTTCCATCCTGCAGCATCACCAAACTTTTCTATTGTGAGTACATTACTCAATTCCAAAAAGGCCAGACAAAAGCAAGATTGCTGTGTGAAGAAATACAGAGAAGGGAAACAAAAACAATTAAGCAAATTCCAAAGAAAATTAACTAACCAGTCCCTGAAGTATGCTGTGTGAAAAGTCTCACACAGTCAGAACTGGGTGAGAATCAGGCATTCATCTAAACCAACACCTGGTCTCTGAGAGCAGCTACAGCCAGTAATAGAAGGCAGACCATTGCCCTGAAGGCAACAGAAACCTCAACTGTCTAGGTACACCTCCACAAAAGCCAGACTTCTAATTTTATACAATCAGAACTTGGATGATACCCAGAGGCTAAAATGAAGGGGAAAATCATAAAAAGCTTCTTAGAACCAAACATTTATCTAAGTGTCAAGTTTTTGATTAATTCCTCCATCTCTGGAAACAGAGGACCTCATTTTCAGAGCTTGATACCAGCTGGAAGAGTATGTGTCTCTCATCCTAAAAGGTCAGATTTCTTAAATTCCCAAAACAACGACTCACTCTAAGCAATATCATGTGCATCCAGATTGAAGATACAAGAACTAATGCCTTTTCACATTTTCTTGAGCTCTACTCCCAAGTTTATTTAGGAATTCTGAAAAATTAGAGACAAGAGTAATTCAAAGTTTTATGTGAAAGCTGAAATGTACTGCTTGGTGCTGGCTCCTGGCATAAACTGGGATAAACTGAAAAGAATCCAAATCACAACAGTAAACTGAGAGGGGAAGATTACATACAGGAAGATGGGGAGAGCTAACTACAGTATGTGGCATGATGCAGCATCACTAGTGATGGCATCAATGTGAGAATATCATGCCTTGAGAAAGACAAATTAGTTAGGGTTAGAATTACTCAGCACAAATAAGGAATATTTAAATATCAGGAAAAGCTTAGCTGTGTTAAGAAAAGTGATCAAAGTCATTTTATGGAGCATGTAACAAATACCAGGCAAGCCAGTGGAAGCAGTCATCATTTTTCTTTATAATGATGAAGCTGCCTTTGATCCCCCAAGCCAAGAGCTGATACATACCTTCTCTTCCAGAGTTAGCAACAATCCTGCCTGTGGCCAGTAATCCCAGGTAAGAGGTGTGCCTACACTGAAGATCTGAACTGAACTGATTTTCAGCAGAAAGAAAAAAATCAACTTGAAAGTGCCAAGCTCTCACACACACCACTGAAGGGAGGTATTCCCCAACTCCATGCTCTGTTTCCCAGCAATAGCTTACTCATTCTATAAACCTGCTGAAAAAAAAAACGTAGCTGACTTTTACAAGGCAAACTCCAAACACTAAATCAATTTATTTTATCAATCAGAAGGTATGCTTAACAAAGAGCACGAATTGCAGGTTGAGTTCAGTCGGAGAATCCCGTGGGAGACAGTTTCCAAGCAGCAAAGAGCAGCCTTCATGAGCAGTTCAGCTCCGCTCTCTCCTTTCTCTATCCTGCAAGCAGCATTCCCCAGTTTGAGATGTCACACTATGACACTGGAGCCAGGATCTGGCTTTGATGCTGCCCACACCACAGTGGTTTAGCTCAGCCAGGACTGCAGGCAGTGGCAGCACAACAGACCAAGGAGCTATAGGGAAGGAACAGGGTGACACTTTTAGCACCCCAACTTCTCACTACAATAAGTGGTACTGAAGCAAGTTACACACCCATACCCAGCCTACATAACCTCCAGTGAACTAAGCTAATATTAGATAGAGACTTTTGGCAAAAGATGAATTCTAGAAATTTTTTTAAGATTGTGTTTCGTGCTTTGACTGTTGGCTCAGCTGAGGCCAACTTACACGCCTGCATGATTTAAGTCACCCTCCTCTGGATTTTGAGGATTAATAATTTGAAGTTTGCAGATGCATTATATATTTGCCCAAGAGAAAGAGTACTGTCACACTTTATATGGCAACAATAATTCTTCTTGCAAAGTTCCCTGCTCCCTTAAGGTTTTAACCAATTTAGCAGGGGAAGCACAGACAAGAGCAATCAAAGGACACACATTGCAAGCATAAGATCCAAATGGATTTTCAAAGGCTAGAACTGTGTGCATGTATATCTGATCCAAAGTTTGCATGCTTCACTTGAACTTAAATAAAAGTAAGACATTGAGAAATCACCGTCTGGGGGCCATTGCATTAGGGGAGAGAAAAACTCTTAAAATTTCAGTTCTCTAAACTATGGCAGCACTGGAAACTCTGCATACAGAAACCACAGTGCGAGTGCAGGATCAACACCAGAGGAAAAACCCTATCTCCAAGCAGAAACCTGGTAATACTAATTCAATTTATCCTAATCTACATAAAGCAAACAAGTGCATTTGTTACAAACAAGATAACTTGTTTAAGGAGTAAGGTAAACTAATTTGTATTTCAATTGGTGTCAATCATGCTATGCTTTCTTTGCCCTTCGCCCACAGAAAGCCAAACTTGTTTCCTATTTCTGAAATATTCTTGCTGTCAATAACTATGTAATTTGCAACACAGATCTAGCTCCTGGCCCAAGAGCTGGGGTGAAGTAGGTTGATGTGGACTTGACCTCTCATGACAGCAATGACATTACAAAACCAAAATTCCCAGAAAAGACTCAGTTGCCAACTCCCATCAGGCTCCTCTCTCAGAGCAAGAAGGAAAAGCAGTTCTCCTTTTCTACAGTTTTTAAGCTTGTGCTCTGTTGAATGCCCTATCTCTTCTCTGACTGTGAGGTGTGTTCCTCATTCTGAGGAGAAAAGGGCGTAAGTACCTGCAGTGTTTACATCAGCACTGTGTTATTAGCACAGACACATGCCGACATACAGAGATAACATACGTTTTCCCTGCTTTTTGCGTGCATCATTTACACTATACAGCACCAGATTAGTCAACCATGAGCAACAGGAAAAGCATATTGGGAGCAGAATACTGGCAGAAATACTGTTCTGGATGACCTGTTGAACCTTCTTACCTCCTTTAATCCCTGAAAGGAGGCTTTCCTGTCTCACTCTCCAGCTCTTTGCTACAATAAATGCCACATTCCAGAATGAATGTTTTAGATTTTTTTGCATCTCCGCATAAATTTATAATGTAATGGCTTCAGGGCAGGAAGTCTTCATTTTATGGCAAAAGAAAGCACATGTATGCAGTTAACAGAACAGCAAATTTATTGTTCTCAAACACACCATAGGCCTTGTGCAACCTAAGAAAAGGCACAGAGCGACCTTGACCACCACATTTACCAGCAGAGGCAAGTTTCAACGAAGAAATCAGAAAGATGCTTCAATCCTCCATCACAGATTTCCTCTCTGTTGAGAAAAAAACCTCTTCTAGTTTTCAGCCAGTGCAAATCTTACTTACGCAAGGAAAAGAGTTTCCTTCAGTCTGCATTCACATAGACTGAGGTTTACAAAGTGTTATCCTTCACAAAGGGTCATTTGATTGGAAGTGCTTATCAATGTGGCTAGCAAAGAAAATTGAAATGTGATGGAGATGGAATACTTCTCAGTCTTCATCTTACCATCAAAATAGAAGACAAGTCCAGCTGACTCTACCACATGCGCACTAATGCTGTAATGTCAAATGCCAGCCAGTTATCTACAACACGCACTGCTTCCCACAGACACTTTCCCCAGGTCTCATGGCATGAAACCAAGCACAAGGATTCCAAATACACTCCAGCACCTCAGCAATGCAAAGAATAACACTTAAAACCTTAGACCAACTGAACCACAGATGTTTTTAGCATGGGGAAAGGACTAATACCACTGTCAGAGTTCTGCAATTCAAATGGAAAAGCCAAGCATGGCTGCACCTACTGCCACAGACTTCATAATTCAAGAGCATTCACAAACAATTAACAACAAAAAGAATTCCATGCCTATTCACTGAGATCTGACAAATTTTCATTCTCATCTCAGAACACCTATTGCCTAAAGGGAAAAAGTCACTGTAATCTTCCAGCACACCAATAAATCCAGCCTCATGCACCACTCCCCTCCACCCCCTTGCCACATGAATTCAACACTCGCTTGTGCTTCAGCTTTTTCTTTGTTTAATTTTTATTTCCTACAGTTCCCCAGCTAACCAGAGAGGTGCAGCTGTTCCAGCCTCTCTGGAAGAAATTCAAGCAAGGCGACAGCCCTCATACATACACTACCGAGCAACACTCACACCTAGCAAGGTCCAGGTCGTTACTTTTCTCTGACCTTCAAGTTTCCAAACTGTTCCAGCAAACCACAGAGAGGTTTGCACCTGGCAAGACCCCATCCATAACACTCTGCCTCTCCGGACTCCAAGACGTCCGGCAGTGGACATCCCACAGGAACGCGGGTGGCACGGGATCCTCCCCAGCTCTGCAGTGCTTCTGACCCCACTACCTTTAACCTCTGCTGAGCGAACCCTGGCCGCATACGGCTGCTTCCAGTCTGCTATGAAGTCAAGCCTTCCATGGCACGGGAACACCCAAAAAATTACAATTCGGGCCTAGAACCAGCAGGACAAACCCCCTCCACCTTTTTTTTTTGTCTTTCTTTTTTTTTGCATGCATTTTCATCGGAATCCCCCAAGTGGGATTGAACGGCAACACCTTCTCCTCCCACCTCTGGGATTCCCCTGAATTCCCGACTCGCCTCAATAAAAGTTCCACGGGGGTGTGTAGAGACCGGGGAAGTTCGCTGTTCTAGCGTGACCCAGCGCATCCAGACCAACCCCAAACTCCAACCCACGACCCCGGGGAGGGCGAGGGGCACCCCGGACGGGCGCTGGCACCGGGATACACGCCGGGCGGTGACAATATGACAGCGCAGCTGGAAAACCGGGGTGCGCCGGGGCTGGTCCCCTGCACGGCGAGGCCAAGGGGTAACGCTGACCCACATCCAACAAACACAAATGAATCTATAAATATATGTACTTGCATAAATAGATATATGAGAAGATGACGGCCCCCGTCCCGCAGAGGCTGAGCACTGGCAGGAACTCACCGCTCAGGTAGTTGGTCCACTTGTACAGCACTCCCTCCATGCCGGCCGGCCCCCGGCCCCATGCAGCGCGGCCGCCCCCCGGCG
>WBMZ01003237.1:0-51697 GCA_013400975.1 Atrichornis clamosus
CCCCCTGAGTGCCGTGTGCCCCCCCTGAGTGCCGTGTGCCCCCTGCCAGGAGGACGAGGACCCCAACAAGGGCGACCAGAGCCGCTCCATGGACCCGGGGGAGGACAACGTCACAGAGCAGACCAACCACATCATCATCCCCAGCTACGCCTCCTGGTTTGACTACAACTGGTAAGAGGGCACCTGGGGAAAACTGCCTGCGTTTATTTCTTGATTTTTTTTTTTTTTATCGTAAACTGGCCTGAGAGCTGAGGAAGCAACTGTTGTTTAGGTGTTGTTGCCATGTGCAGGTGTTTGTTTTGTGTTTGAATCTTTCTGGCTGTTTTCAGGGGTTGGGAATGAGGAAGAGAATTTCAAACAGCAGAGATCTTCACTCTGCCTTCTCAGCAGGTTTTTTTGCATTGATTTCCCCCTCATTCCCTCCCTAATTCCTTTCTCTGCCCTACTCCAGTCCCTGTGTGATCATTCTGTGTTTGGCTCTACTTCTGAAAGCTGGTGCCTTTTTATTTTGCTTCACAACTCGACTTGAGGAGAAGTCACTGATTATACAGGAGGATACTTGTTCCAGCCTGGAATCCTCTTAGGAATCAGAGATCTGTGGTGTGTGGTGACCACTCAATTCTTTATATAGCCCTGATGTTTCTGTGTCCTCAAACCCTTGTGGAGTGAGAGGAGAAGTGAGTGATGGGGAGAGAAAGTCCCTCTGCCAGTGAAACTCTGAGGCAGCACTTTTTTAAAATAAAAATTCCTTGTTCTGGAAGCAGAGTAGGGAATAGTCACTTGTCTGGAAGGCTCAGGCTTGAGCACCCAGTTTGTCTTGGCTCTGGGATTTTAGGCTGGAATCTAAAAAGATGTGCTCAACTCTGGGATATTGGGATTCCAGAAGTGGGTAACTTGTCAGAGAAGTGAGTTCAGGTGGGGTGGGAGCTGTCAGTGGGAGGGTTGGTTCCATTCCCAGCTCTGGCACACTCTCTTACCTCAGGTCAGTGGTTCAAATAGAACCATCCAGATTCTCATCCCTGTTGCTTTCCCTCTTTGGAATACTGCTGGAAGTACAAATGGAAATAGTTTCCTTTGCAGAAATGGAAAACAGGTTGTAGTTGTGGCTGCCCCTGGATCCCTGGAAGTGTCCAAGGCCAGGTTGGAGGGGGCTTGGAGCACCCTGGGATAGTGGGAGGTGTCCCTGCCATGGCAGGGGTGGCACTGGATGGGCTCTAAGGCCCCTTCCATCCCCAACCAGTCTGGGATTCTGTGGTTCAGAAGAGCCAAGGATCACCCAGTATGAATTTACAGGAGCTCCAGTCAGTCTGTGAGCTGAAGGCTCCAGGTCATCAGTGGGTGCAGGGCTGTCTTTGATCAGTGACTGAATTTTGTGACACATTTTTGTTGCAGCTTTGCTTCTTTGACGAAATAATCAAATTTCCAAGGGCAGTGTTGGAATACTGGGGCTCCTGAACAGTGATGGCAGTAAAATACCCCTTGGTGTAAATGTTGCCCTCCAAGCAGGCAGTTGGGGGTGGGCAGAGCATCCAGGGCTGTGCCGTGTCTGACAGCTGAGTTGCTCTTGTTGCAGCATCCACGTGATTGAACGTCGTGCGCTTCCGGAATTCTTCAATGGAAAAAACAAGTCCAAGACTCCAGAAATGTGAGTACAACATGGGAATATGGGCAGTAGGAGTGTGGCCAGATGAAGGAGCTTCCTGTCCCATAAATCCTGTGGAGACAGCTGGGTGTGTGTGAAGCTGATACTTCCTGTAGGGTCCTGAAAGAGGGACAGAGCCACTGTCGAGGTTTGTGCTTTGTTGTAGTAGAGATCAAAGTGTGTATTTCGAAGTAATAACTGATAGTGGTTAGCCAGGTAAAATACAGCTACTTCCTCCCAAGTAATATTGGAACAAATTCTTAAACTCTGTGTGATACAAGACATGATAGACTTCTCCAGTCATCTAAAAATGTTATGAAAGGGTGGAAACTGAATAATCCTCCTTAACTCTCCCTCTCTCCTCATGCCACGCTGTATTTCTGTATTTCTCAGGAGTTCTGTATGTTGTAGATGCTGTGTCAGGCTGTGGAGGGGATTTTCCACAGTTTTCTGAGGTGGTTTCAGGGTTTCCTGAGCAGCTGATGGGAAATTCTGGAAGTGCGGGTGAGGGTCAGGAAATGGATCTTCCCTGTGATTCTCAAATATCAGAGCCTGGTGTAAACCACAGAGCTCAAGTTGTGCATTGCAAGAAGGAAAATAATTTTTCTCCTACAGCAGTTGCCAACCCTGTGGTGACACTTTGATTCTGGCCACACCTGTTGGGTCCAGGTGAATTTAGATGCAGTTTGTACCTGTCCCATCTCCTTGTGGGATCTAGTTGCTGCAGAACTTGAGTGCTCTTAATTAAAAATCATGCACCCAGAGCTGTTTAACCAGCTTAAACACCTCCCTGGAGCTGTTTAAAATAGTATTTTTTTTAAAAGCTGGTTATTGTCATGAGGTACTGCAGGTTTTGTCACACTTCAAATGGTGGAATTCTGCTCTGCCTTGGCTGGTGACAAGATCAGCTGCTGGGGGAAAGCCGGAGAACCCTGTGCAAGGCTTCTTCTGTGCCTTGGTAAAGTCACCTCCCCTTCTGGGGAACTTCCTGGATTTGGTTGTTCAGAGTGATCTTGACAGCTGATGGATAAAGGCTTTTGAACAATGTGCTTGTTTGTGTTAAAGTTATCCTAAAACCTGAGATTTCACACCAGAAAATCCAGGATTTGGACCCCAGTGTGTGCTGGTCCGTGTGGTCAGTGGGACTGGGCTGGTTGTGGTCACTTTGTCTTGGTATCAAATCTTGGCCTGGTTGCAAAGCAGCTCTTGGGGTTATAAAAGGTGTTTTTTCAATTAACCACTAAATGAAGTGTTTGAGGTGTCCCCTCATTGTCTTTCTGCAGCTGGGCCCTGCATTTTTCATACACGTTTTCATTCTACTTCATGGAATCCCAGAATGCTTTGGGTGGGAAGGGAACTTAAAAACCACCCATTCCACCCCTGCTATGTGCAGGGACACCTCCCACTATCCCAGCCCCGTCCAGCCTGGCCTTGGACACTTCCAGGGATCCAGGGCCAGCCACAGCGTCTCTGGGCACCCTGTGCCAGGGCCTCACTGCCCTCCCAGGGAACAATTCCTTCCCCATATCCCATCTATCCCTGCCCTCTGGCAGTGGGAAGCCATTCCCTGTGTCCTGTCCCTCCATCCCTTGTCCCAAGTCCCGCTCCAGCTCTCCTGGAGCCCCTTTAGGCCCTGGAAGGGGCTCTGAGCTCTCCCTGCCTGGATCCTTCTCTTCTCCAGATGAATACCCCCAGCTGTCCCAGGCTGGAGAGGAGAATTCCTCCAGGGACTGTCCTTGTGCTGGACTCTCCCACCTCAGGTGTAACTGTTGGTCTGTGATGCTTCTGATCCCATAAAGAAATAGGAATTAGAGATGGAGCTTTTTTCCTGGAGCCCTGGTGGTGTTTGTGCCCTGCCCCTGGGGGTCCCTGGGGTGCAGCTGGGCTGTCACAGGACAGGAACAGGTCAGGCTGAACAGCAGGTTCTGGCTTGAGAAAAGGGGAATTTGTAACTCTGAACAAGATGAGGCACCAGGCTGGGGCCTTGGAAAGTTGGGATTGTTCCTCCTTGGAGTCTTTCAGGCCTTGCTGACAAAGCCCTGAGAAATCTGGTGAAAATTCGTGGATTGAGCAGGAGCTTGGCTCAGACCCGCCCTGAGGTCCCTGCACCCCAAAGGATTTCCAGGCTCTGGTCTTTCCTCACGACTTCTCTCCGTGTCTGAGCTCAGAGTCACCACAGCAGGACCACAGAGTCCAGCATGGCTTGGGCTGGAAGGGACCATAAAGATCCCCTCATTTCACCCCCTGCCCTTCCGAAATGGGTTTGTTCCAAACTCCACCCGGCACTAACCCTGCTCCATCAGCCTTGCTATTCAGCAAGTTGTAGTTTGGGGGTTTCTTGGAGTGCCAGGCAGCAGCCAGCTGGCTTGTGGAGGGGATGTCTCTGTGCTGTATCTCCCACCCCTGTGGCTGTCACGTGCAGTCCCAGGCGCCCTTTTCCAGCTGGCATCACAACATCAGCCCTGCTGGCGCTCCCCCTGAGCTGCTGCTGGTTATTGCCTGGGCGAGCAGCAGACTGAGCCTCCTCCCAGTCCTCGTGTCATCCTGGGGATCTATTTTTGGTGCCATTTAGGGGTTGTAGGAGTAGCACGTGGTCCTGGCTTTGTGTTTTCTTTTGCAATAGAAGAGGAGCGTCCCTCTGAATGGAAATGAGTCGCCTCCAGCTGAGTTTTCAGGCCAAATCACCGGGTTTGAGGAGCTCAGCCAGGTTCATCCTTGTGACAGCAGTGCCCGAGGGTGGGTCCTGGCTGAAAAGGATTGAACTAAATCCTGCTTGACTTCTCCTCTCACTGCTGACAGGGTTTAGCTGATGGGTCGTGTCGTGGTTGAAAACCGCCTCCCTTCAGGATAAACCTGGGGATGTTTCTGTCTTGGGCTTCTCTCTCCACCTCGTGATGTGACCTTTGCTAATAAATATTAATATAAATATTAATTTCTGCAACCAAGACCTGTTCCTGGGCAGGTTCTTCCAGTTCTCCCCTGGAGCATTCAGAAATGCTCCCCAATGTTCCTGTGTGGAAGAAGCTTCTTTTTGTTTCTTGCCTCCCAAACATCCCACATGGAGTCAGACACCTACTCCAGCAATTTTTTTCCAGCCAGTTGCACACATGATTTGGTCAGGAGGAAGATGTGGGATTTTGGCAGGGACATGTGCTTGCAGCATCTGCCTGCTTGGGCCTTGCCTGGGTGATTTATATTTTTGGTTCCCAGCTGCTTCACACACTGCATGTGAAATATTCCCCTCTGGAATTTTCCAAAGGCAGAAATCTGCTCGCAGTACGCTGTTTTAGACACGGCTTTGACATGGAATACTCACTTCCTAGAATCCCAGAAGGGGTTGGGCTGGAAGGGACTTTAAGGATCCTCTCATTCCACCCCTGCCATGTGCAGGGACACCTTGCACTGGCCCAGGTTGCTCCAAGCCCTGTCCAACCTGGATGATGTCAATTTATCTTCGGCAGATTGGCTTTGTTCCCTCTAAAGAGCAGGGCTATCAGTAATTTTATGGCAGATTATTTTCTTCAGGATAATTTGCATTAGGAAGCATCAGTATATTCCAGAAATATGGGAATCTCACAGGGATTGTTTCTGCTCCGGCTGTTCCCAGCTGTGCTGTCTCTGGACTCATCCTCTGCTTTTCAAAGGTCTTTTCTTCTCCATGTTGCTGTTCTCCAGCCTTTCCTTCCTCATCCCTTTATCCATTAAAGACTCCACACATAGCCACAGCAGTGTTCCATCCACTCCTGCTTTTCTGTGCAGCTTCTTTCCTTCCAGCCTCACACAGGGATGGACAAGGATTATTTATCCTGTCTCCATGTGACGACCAGACCCCATTATTTTTTTCCTGCAGCTACTGCTTTTGTGGGAATATTTGGTTGGTGACCAAGTTACAACAGAGACTTGTGTGATTTACAATTTTAAGCATTCTTCCATGTGCTGCTGATCCAAACTCAGGGAGAATCCAGAGTGAAACAGTCTGGAAGAGTGGTAATTCCACTTACCTGGTTCTTAAACTTCCCCAGTAAAAGTGATCAGCTGGTGTTGCCTTGTGAGTGACGGGTGTTTGGGGGAGTGACTGTTAAAACGTCCTGACCTGTGCTGCAGGTGAGGGGACAGGAACTGGGACAATTGTCTTGCAGATACCTGGCCTACAGGAACTTCATGATTGACACGTACCGGCTGAACCCGCAGGAGTACCTGACCAGCACTGCCTGCAGGAGGAACCTCACCGGGGACGTCTGCGCCGTCATGAGGTGGCTCTAGGACACGGGGCCAAGGGGACTTGGGACACGGGGCCTTTGGGACACGGGGCCGAGGGGACATGGGACACGGCACACGGGACGCGGGGCTGTTGGGACACAGGACACGGGGCCTGGTGCTTTCGGATGTCTCCAGGCATCAGCGAGATCAGGGATCCCCGAGGTTGGAAAAGCCCTCCCAGCGCATCGAGTCCAGCTGTGCCCAATCCCCACCTTGTCACCAGCCCAGAACACTCAGTGCCATCTCCAGAGCACTTCCCTGGGCAGCCCCTTCTAGTGCCTGACCACCCTTTTCATGGAGAAATTCCTCCTGGAATCCATACTGCCCCTCCCCTGGCACAGCCTGAGGCCGTTCCCTCTCATCCTGTCCCTGTTCCCTGGGTGCAGATCCCAAATCCCCCCTGGCTGCCCCCTCCTGTCAGGGACTTGTGCAGAGCCAGAAAGGCCCCCCTGAGCCTCCTTTGCTCCAGGCTGAGCCCCTTTCCCAGCTCCCTCAGCTGCTCCTGCTGCTCCAGCCCCTTCCCAGCTCCGTTCCCTTCCCTGGACACACTTCATCTCCTCCAGGTCTTTCTTTGGGGCCCAGAATGGGACACATTGTCAGGCTTTGGTTTATACATCCTGCTGACATGTCCTCAGTGTGCACAAAGCTCCTGCTCTGGGATTTGTTTTGCTGTTTGGGATTAATGAAGGACATGGGAGGCTCCTGGGTCTGTGTTTGATCCAGAAGCATCAGCTTTGTCCTTTGTCGCCTCCCGCGCGAAGCACAAGCGAGACTCTGGTGGTGAGGGTTGGGTTTGTCCCGTTTTTCCCAGGGTCCACGCTTTCCTGGAGCAGTGGGGGCTCATTAATTACCAGGTGGATCCCGAGAGCCGCCCCATGGCCATGGGGCCGCCCCCCACGCCCCACTTCAACGTGCTGGCCGACACCCCCTCGGGGCTGATGCCGCTCCACATCCGCACGCCCCAGGTGAGTCCCCAGGGCTGGCACTGCCTTGGCTCCTCCAGCAGAGCAGCTTGTGCCCAGCTGGATGAAGGGTCCCCCCTCTGACAGCTGGGCGGGGCTTCGGGGCAGTTCTGCGGGGAATCACCCACACCTTGCTCAGAGGTTTGTTCTCATGTCCAGGGCCTTGTGTGCCGCTTCCCTGGTGCGTTGAACATTGCTCTGAACACCTTTAATAACTTTCACCTCCTGCCCCTCTGCCCTTTCCCTTGTTTGTTCCCAGGTTCCAGCTGCCCAGCAGATGTTGAGTTTTCCTGAGAAAAACAAGGAGAAGCCAGCTGACCTGCAGAACTTCGGCCTTCGCACAGACATTTACTCCAAAAAGACTTTGGCCAAGGCAAGTGTCCTGGGATTTTTCCCTACAGCTCCCAGGGAGCTTTACAGTTCCTCAGGTGTCCCCCACTTTGTCACTGAGGTGCCTTGTGTTGCTCCTACACTGCTGGTTTAGCTTTCTTCCATCCCAGAGCAGGACACCAGGATGGGTGGTCGTGCTGGAATTCTGGTGTTGTAGGAATAAAGACCTGAACAACTTCCCAGCCCAGTCGACGCTGTCAGCCTTCAGATCCCAGACTCACTCTGTGCCTGCGTGGTCTGCAGGAGTGGTTCAGGGTCAGCAAACCATCCAGTAGTCCAGGACACAGAGGTCTTCCAGCAGGATCTCAAACTGTCCTTTCTCCAAGTCTGAGCAGGATTTTCCAGTCTGACAAACAGGGACCTGAACTGCACCAGTTTGGGAGCCCCGGGGCCATTGCAGGGACGCTTTGGCACTGCCACTGCAGGGATAATTAAACTTGGGAGACATCACTGCACTGAGGTGATGGCTCCACAACCTCCTGCCTTTCCCTGCTCCCTGTGTGTCCCTGGTAGTGCCTGGAGCTGCTGTGGGAATGCCATGACAGCACAGCCCTCAGTGGGAATCTCCAGAGTTGGATAGTGCCACTCTGGGGTGGCACGGGGCTGATTCTGTGCCACCACTTCATTGTCCTCAGAGGTCACTATTTCATAAATAACTATTTATGCACTCTTTACCACTTCAGACAATTATTTAAAAACTCCACAAACCCAAACCAGTAGTTCTGGAGATGAGTATTTTTTATAAAGCTGATTGCACCACACATTTAATGGATTGACTTTTTCACTCATTTAGGGAGGTATAAATATTCTCCAAATTGATACATCTCTCCCTGGTTCTGGGCTCTGGTTCTGTTTACAGGAGCTGTGAACTGGAGCAGGGTTCTTGGCAGGTTTCCCTGTGTGGTTTTTGGCTGTGCAGAGCAGCAGTTGGGTGACTCACATTAATTAATGTTCTCTTTGGGTTAATGAGCTGTTTGAAATGCATCTGGAGATAACATTTATTATCCTAAATGCTCTTTTCCTTTCAGTCCAGCGCAGAGCCATCCAATGGTGCTGATGTTCTTTAGGAGCAGGTCCCAAGCTGTTTTGGTTCTTTTTTGACTCGTGCTGGGTCAGGGTGTCACAGGAGGGGAAGTTTCACCAGGATTTTGTAATTTTTATCCAATCTGGGCACTTTCCATGAGGTGTAGGTTTGGGAGCAGCAGCCCTTGGAGCAGGTGGTTGCTGGATGTGCAGATGATCTTGCTGGAATTACTCTGCTTTCTCACACAGCTCATCCCCCTTGTAAAGAGTTGTTATTTGCCGAGTTACTGATGAACATGGAGATAAAAGAACTTATTTTGGACCAGCACACACCATACACAGCCCACTCTTCCTTCAGCACTCGTAGGGGTTTGTTATTCAGGAAAACCCTCTTGATTGTGTGTGCAGATCACTGGGAGAGAAGGGTGGCAGATCCTCCAACTTTGGGAGCTTGGGATGTGTAGAACCTCCAGGCTGTGCCTTCACTGAGGAGCAAATCCTGGGAGCCCCTGCACGGGGTGAGCAGGGCTGCTCAGCTGCACTGGGGAGCTTTGAGGGGATCCAAGGTCCTCCTCTGGTTTCTTCTAAGACATTTTCTGCAAAAAGCCCTGTGTTTCACCCTTCTTTCCCTCCTGTCTTTTACAGAGTAAAGGTGCAAGTGCTGGGAGAGAATGGACAGAGCAGGAGACGCTGCTGCTCTTGGAGGTGAGTTCATGAGGCAAAACCAGGGGTAGGAAACAAAACATATGAGGGATAGTTCAGGCTTTAAAAACCTGCATGTGGCTTAATAAATTTTGTGGAGTTACTGACAGCTGCCATCATGGCTACAAGAGTGTTGCTGCCAGAAAGAGATGGCAGGAACATCCCTTGTATTTAAGATTTGGTTCTAACTTGGACCTGCAAGCCAGAAATGAAGTATTCAAGAACTTTTTATAAAAAAGTCAAGAACAGGTTTTGCAGTGCAGAGAGGTGTTTTCATTCAGCAGGAGTTACTGACAGTGTGAGATAATGGTAAGTAATTCAAATATTGGTCAATAATTCAGGTGATGGTTTACCTGCCATGCAGATAAATACTTGGAAATCCTGATGCTCTTTCCAGTCCCTGGCCATGCCATAGCTTAGGGAAACAGCTCATTTTTGTAGTTGAGATGATTAAGAAGCAGCTGAGGCCGCTGAGAAGGGAAGTTCTTTGGTAGCTCCTTCCTTCCATCCATCTCCTCCTTGTTTTCCCATGTAGCTGCACGTGGGGTGTTCTTTGAGCTTTTCCTGGAACTCTACAGAAAATCCCTGGGATGATTCAGTCAGGTTCCTCACAGTGAGCCCCAAGAGCTGCTGCAGGTTTGTGTCCCCAGGTGGCTTCATGTGAAGCTCCTGAGCCTCCTGGGGTTGGTTGGATCCCCTGGAATTGCAGTCAGGGATGGAAAGCCTCCCGAGGAGCTGCAGAGGCCTCTTCTGGGCTCTCTGACATCAGGGCAGTTGTTCTTTGCTTCATCAGAAGAAGAATTTCAGTGGCCTGAAATAATTGAAAGTGCTACCACTTCCTGTAAAGAAAAGAACTTCTCCCAGCTTTGCTTTCACAGGAACATTTTCTTGATGTAGAGGCTGCATGGCTGATTTATCTCCTTTTATGTAATTCAGAGTTCTGAGAATTCCAGTCTGGGGTTCTGTTTCTGTTGGGTTTTACTTGGAGAGCTCAAAGCAAACTGCAGTTGCCTGATTGTTCCAGCTTTTTAGTCTCCCCACGTGTCAGTAAACCCATTGAAAAGTTAATTTCCTGGGGAAAGGCCTGGAGGATGGACCTGTGTCAGTGCCAAACCAGCAGCTGTGATTCAGCCTTCACACATATGGAGCATGGTCATCAAACAGCCAAAATATCTCTTTTTTTTCCTATTTATTTTAGGTTGGTATTCACTGTTTAGCCAATACTTTTCTATTGGCACATGGAGAGATTTTGCTTATTGGGTGTAAACAGCTAAGATGTTTTCCATGGCATTCTTTAGGGAGGAACAAGGCTAATGCCTCTCTACTAGCTTCTCTCCTTTGTTACTTCTTTAAATGTATTATTTAAATACTTAATATTAGCAATATTATTATTTGAAATGCACTGGTTTGTGTGTTTTTAGCTTATGGTCATACACAGCCCGTTGTAGCCTAGCAAAATAATCCAGTGACATTATTCCCTGTTCAAAACAAACCTAAAAAAACCTTATCTTGAGATTGTAGTTTTATTTAATGAGTTTAAATTAATAATGTTTTTGTTCCTCCTTTTTTGTGGATTTGCCCTATGAATAAATCAGTAAAGAGTATATCAGTTCAAGCATAAGTAATTCAGCTGTAACAAGCCAGCTCAGTCCAATTAAATCCTCAGGGCAGCTTTGGGCAAACAGATATGCAGTGAAGTTCCAAATAATAAATTGTATCTGAAATAATTATTGGCCTTCTGCCTGTTGACTGAACAAACTGGGGGAGGAAGCGGAGTTTTCCTCCCCAGAGCAGCCTCCCTGCACAGCCCCTCTGTGTCTCCACGGCTCGGGCAGAGTTAAGTGCATTTTCAGCTATTTTTAGGAAGGACATGATTGCGAGGGAGGGTTTGTCTGGCAGGAAGACAACAGACAGGGAAGGAGAAGGAGCAGGAAGAAATTTGGGGGTTTGAGGAGCAGAGCTGATCTCACGGGCCAGGGGGGTTAAAGAGACAGGGACTGAGAGCCCAGGGATGAAATTAGGGAAAGGGGAGGCTGAGCAGTGAATACAGACCTCCCTTGAGTGTGACCTACTGAACTGAGCAGTCTCTCAGTTACTCCAGTGCTTGGAAGATGCAGGGGGGCAGGAGAAGGGCTCAGCAGAGGTTGGGAATGTTGATTCCTGTGGAAGGGACCAGGCTGTGCAGTGTAGTCTGTCCCAGCTTCCTTCCCAAACCAAGCGGTTCTTCCATGGAGCTTTCACAACCCTTCATGTTGTGTTGCTCGTGGTCTCCAGCAGCTCCTGGAGGTTCTCCCCACCGGCTGAGCTCCATGGGAGCATTCCCAGTCAGGGACTTCACCACCTGATGCTCCACAAGGTGTTGGAAGGGAAGGAGCAGGGAACCAGTGGCTTTCTGGGGATACACTGGGGGGTTTCCACCCTTTCCACCCAGCTTAAGCAGTGAGACCTGGCTGTGAGGGAGAGAGAAACTGAAAACTTCAGCCAGGTTTAATCAGTCTGGGATCAGGGGCCTGGAAGGCAGCTTGGGCTTTTTTCTCCAGTTTGATCCTTGTTGGATCTCTAATGCTTTTGGATTTAATGACCTGTCCTTGTAGCCAGTTTGCTTCCGCATCTTTGCAAGCTGAGGAGCATTTTGAGGACCTCAGCTGATGTCCATCCACGACATGCCCGAGGCTCCCGTTGGGGGCGAGGCTTTGTCCCTGAAGCATTCTCAGAGCTCAGGTTTTAACTGGACAAATACTGAAACACTTTTCCTGCAGAACTGCTCTGAAGAAATCCGTGTGTTTGGAAGGGGCCTTAGAGCTCATCCCATCCCACCCTGCCATGGACACCTTCCACCAGACCAGGTGGCTCCAAGCCCTGTCCAAGCTGGCCTTGGTGTTCCACAGAAGTTATTCCATATTCCGGGCCCTTCCCACATGGAGGAACATTGAACATGAGGCTGATGGCTCAGTTTGGATCTTCCACTTGTCCCTGGGAGGTGCTGACAGCCCTGCCATGAGAAGGTTGTGTCCCTGTGTGCTCTTGGGCGTTCCCTCCTTGTGGTCTCTGGCAGATCCAGCCCAGCTCCCAGTTCTCCGTCCGTGCTCTGAGTCTTGAGTCTGGCAGGTTGGGACTGACCCTGAAGGTTGAGATTTCTGGGATTTCTCAGCCTCGTGGGAGAGATTTACTTGGGGAAACCCATTTTCTCATTGAGGTTGAACATCTTTGGCCTGGATCTCAAGTGGCTTCTTGCCTTTTCTGGGTGGCTGCACCTTGAATCGCCTCAGAAATGTAAAAGTTAACGATTCAGGATATGTCAGTGTTTATACTGTCCAAATGCTTCACTAAAACAGTTTTCAGGGGAAAAAATGGCTTGTTAAGGAGTAATAATTTATTGGGCTGTGACTTGGAGGGTTTTACAGAATTAATGTGTTGGTTTTTCAGGAACTGGTGCAGGGCCTTCAGTAGCTCATTGCTGTTAAATTGATTTACGACTTTTCTTGAGGAAGTTTAAAAATGACTGAAATTCAGAATTACATCTTTGATTTAATCTGGAAGTTCTTACTTTATCAGGTGCTTTATCTACCCAGTAGTGATTTGTTAACCTGGATGTTACCAGAAATCTCACTGGTGAACAGCTCCTGGAGAACTGGTCTTTCCTGGCTGCAGGATGGGGGATGGATTTCCCTCTTCTCCTGGTGTATGGGTTTGATGCTTTTCCACTTCCATAACGTCTGTTGGATCTAAAGTCTGGATTTCACCATCACAGCCAGTCCATATGTGAGAAATAAACCCTGTTCCTGCCCCAAAAATGAGGGCAGTGTGTTCAGTGAGGGAACACACAACCAGGGAGGGGTATGGGGAATTAAACAATTGTGGGACTTGGTAGGAAAAGCAAATTTAGTTCTTTGTGGAAGCAAAATGGGGAAACACCAACTGTGCAAATATCAGTAAATCCCAAATCTTCTGACAGTTCTTTTTGATACAGTAACAGCATCCGTTCATGTGGTGATTCCTGTGGCTTCAATATCACTGCTGTCCCAGGGAAATGCTCATATTTCTAACACAGATAATTTTGATACCAAAAAATAGGATTTTTAATAGTTGTCTGTTCCTGAGTTGTTGTTCCATCACGACAGTAACCGGTGTGGAAGATCTTCCTGCCCAAAGGAAGGTGGTTTTCCCTGAGCAGTTTTCCCTGATGCTTTTGCCTTTTGCAGGCCCTGGAGATGTACAAGGACGACTGGAACAAGGTGTCGGAGCACGTGGGCAGCCGCACGCAGGACGAGTGCATCCTGCACTTCCTGAGGCTGCCCATCGAGGACCCCTACCTGGAGAACTCGGATGCCTCCCTGGGCCCCCTGGCCTACCAGCCCGTGCCCTTCAGCCAGTCGGGCAACCCCGTGATGAGCACCGTGGCCTTCCTGGCCTCCGTGGTGGATCCGCGCGTGGCCTCGGCCGCCGCCAAGGCCGCCCTCGGTACGGGACGGCCCCACATCCCTCACCTCGTGTCTGTCTGCCCCTCCAGGGGGTTTGGAGTTCCTTACTGATCAGTAAAACATGGACTTTTGGGGTTATGGTTTATGTAGGAAAAGGTTCTGCTGACTCCCAGTTCTGTGCTCTGCTTTCCCAAAACCCCCAGTTTGCCCTGGTGGGGCACAGCTGGAATGTGGTGTCCAGTCCTGGGCTGCCAGTACAGGCAGGACAAGGAGCTCTGGAGAGGCTCCAGCAGAGGCCACAGGGATCATTTGGGGTCTGGAGCAGCCCTGATGGGAGGGACTGCAGGAGCTGGGCCTGGTCAGGCTGGAGAAGGGAAGGCTGAGAGGGGATCCCATCAATCCACACAAACACCTCCAGGGGCTCAGAGGGTGGTCCCAGGCTCTGTTCAGTGGTGCCAGGGACAGGATGAGGAGCAATGGCCACAAACTAAAGCACAGCAAGTTTCATCTCTACCTAAGGAAGAGCCTCTTCCCAGGGAGGGGCAGAGCCCTGGAACAGCTGCCCAGGGAGGGCCTGGAGTCTCCCCCTCTCCGGNTCTCCCCCTCAGACATCCCAAACCCACCTGGATGTGTTCCTGTGTCACCTGCTCCAGGTGACCCTGCCTGGGCAGGGGCTGGACTGGATGCTCTGCAGAGGGCCCTTCCAGTCTGTGTGAAGTTAATGTGGCTCCAGAAGGCCACCGAGTGCCTGAAAGTGGTTTGTGTTCCCCTGGTGCTCTCACTGCTCCTCACGTGTCTGCGGCTGGCACTCGGTGTGCCTGTGACCGCTGTCACCACCTCAGCTCTGGGTGAATTCACAGCGGGAGTCCTTCAGTTTTCCTGTTCTACTTGTGTGAAATTACCTGCCAGAGATCCTAGAGTTCCCAGATTGGATTGAGTTCCACCTCCTGCCCTGGGCTGGGACAGCTTCCACTGGAAGGTTCAAGTCTCCAGTGGACACTGGATGTTTCCACGTGATAAAATAGTTCCTTTCACTTTTTCCTTGTTTTTCCACATAAAACGCAATTTTATATAATTAGGAAGAATCTCCTTTCTACCACATCTGAGAGACAAAACTACCTCATGTGAAAAGAAGGAACTCAGATATTTGAGAATTCCCTTTGTCCCACGATCAATGGGAGAAAACGTGACTTTAATTTGCTGTGACCCCCCCAGGATGTCCCATTTTGTGTGTCCTGTCCCACAGAGGAGTTTTCACGGGTCAGAGAGGAGGTGCCCCTGGAGCTGGTGGAAGCCCACGTGAAGAAAGTGCAGGAAGCAGCTCGAGCCTCAGGGAAGGTGGATCCAACCTACGGCCTGGAGAGCAGCTGCATCGCCGGCACGGGCCCCGACGAGCCAGAGAAGATGGGTGAGTGCTCCGTGCCCGTGCAGCTGCTGCACATGGGGGCCCTTGGGGGCGTTTTCTTGAGTCATGACAAACCTAAAAATAAACCACAATAAACCCTGAGTTCACCTCCAGCAGGAGGTGGGAGTTGTGGGTGAGGAGAGGGGGACGGGTCGTTCCCTTCCGCTCGCTGCAGGATTGACTTGGGCACTGAACTAAGGAATTTGGGACTAGCTTGAGTTTTAGGAGTTTGTTTTCCTGCTCTCACTGCATGGAAATGCCATTTCTTGGGATGCACACAGTGGAGTGAGCAAAAAGACCAGAGCAGAACATTCCATGCTGATTTGGGTGTTGGAGCAGTTGGAGGACACTGCCTTCGTAGTTTGGGTGATGGGTTTTAGGATGAATCTGGTGCTCTGAGTGTATTGCTCGCTGTGGAGGCAGCAGAAGAGGAATTGTGGTGAAATGTTGGACTGACAGTCCCCAGTCCTGGCTCTGGTTGTGCTGGAATTCTGCTGGGCATTACCTGTGTTCATTAACAAGCTCTGGTTTCACTTCTGTCATGTTCAGCAAATATTCTGCTATTAAGTCTCTTGTCTGAAGCCTTGATTGGTGCAAATTGGTTCTTCTTTACTCTGGAGTGTAAAAGCAACTCCCTGGGAAGTGAAACCCTGGGTAGCCCGTGTGTGTTGGACCCTCCCCAGCAGGATGAGCAGACCCTGTTTACTCCATATCCATGGCTTTCTCGGCCTTCCCTCTCCTCATGTGGGTACAAATCTACCATCTTGTCACTGTTACTTTTCTCTCAGCACTGTTGGCTCCTGTTCTGTTCAGCTCATCACAAATTATTTTAGTGAATTTAGTGACTGGACATGGAAAGGCACGTCTGGCTTTGGGTAACACTGAACAGGATGTGATGGAGCTTGACTGGAAGGATGGATTTGGGATGTGCTCCTGCATTTCATAGCTGACCTCCTGTCACCCCATCCAGGGACACGAGCAAGGTGCCAGATTGTGGGGTGGGATCACAAGGGGACTGTGGTGGTGCTGTTCTCTTATCAACTGCTGCTCGTGCAGGGCTGCTATTTATAGCACTTAATGTCCACTGCAAAACTACCCAGTAAATTAGATTTAAAATGCCATTTAACTCACCAAGATAATTTTTAAATAGAAAAGAAGCAAACAAAGCACTCAGCCCTTCTGTCACATCTCAGTTCTGCGCTCAGTGGGACAGACTTGCCATGAGGCAGCTCGGTGCTTTGGGATGATGTGGATTGTGTGCTGGAAAGGGAAGAGAAACATCTGGAATGTCTGTTGCTGCCTGTTCCTCAGAGCTGCCTTGCTCAGAGCTGACAGCAGGCACTGAAGCTCTGCTGGAGGACAAGGCTTTGGGGTTTATTTACAAGTCAGCTCTAAACCAAACCTCAGTTACTCCGTCTGGGACTGAGTTCAATTTGATTATTTTTAAATAAGGTCAGCTGAAGTTAAATTTTTCTTCCAGAGTCTTGGTTTCCATTTCCCATGTTCTCCAAGTACAGCTGTCACTGTGGGATGTTCAGGACCTCACAGGATCATCCAGGTTGGAAAAGCCCTCCAAGGTCACTGAGTCCAAGCTGTGCCTGATCCCCACCAGAGCACTGAGTGCCACATCCAGGTGTTCCTTGGACACCTCCAGGGATGGGGGCTCCAAACCTCCCTGGGCAGCCCTTCCAATATTTAACAACCCTCTTCAGGAAGAAATTCCTCCTGATGTCCAGCCTGACCCTGCTTGAGGGCACTTCCTCCTGTCCTGAACCCATCCCCTGTGACACATTTACAGCTTCGAGTCCACAGCCCGACCCCGGAGGCTTTCCCCATTGCCAGGCTGCAGGTTGGCCACTTTTGTCCCCTTTTCTGGGAGAATTTGGGCACAGTTCCAAACGGGGACTCTGAAGTGGTTGTGTCTGGAGGAGGCCTCAGAGCAGATGCCCACAGCACCAGGAGCTCTGAGTGAGTGGCGTGGGGAGCCCCAGCCCAGCCCGGTTAATGCGATTTGTACTGGGCTGTGACTAATGGAATAAATTAGGGCAGGAGCAGATGGTTCTCCCTGGGGGAGCTGCTCAGCCACAGTGAACTGGGTCACTCAGCAATCTGTGGTGCTCCCAGCCCCGGAGAGCTGGGCATGGGGGGCGTGGGCATCCCCAGTGTCCAGGGCCGGGATTGTCCTGGGTGTGCAGGGGGACCTGGGGGTTGTAGCTCAGTGCAGCTGTGAGGAGCAAACCTGGAGTTCCAGATGGGAATTAAAGTCACTGGTTGTTACGTTGTCATAGAATCAAGGGGTGTTTGGTTGGAAAGGACCTTAAAGACCATCCCTTCCCACCCCTGCCATGGGTAGGGACACCTTCCACTATCCCAGAGTGCTCCCAAGTGTCCAACCTGGCCTTGGACACTTCCAGGGATCCAGGGGTAGCC
The DNA here is from genome assembly GCA_013400975.1 of Atrichornis clamosus. Lineage (NCBI taxonomy): Eukaryota > Metazoa > Chordata > Aves > Passeriformes > Menuridae > Atrichornis > Atrichornis clamosus. Next base: position 17,236 of record WBMZ01003237.1, read on the forward strand.
ACAGCTTCTCTGGGAACCTGTGCCAGGGCCTCCCCACCCTCACAGCCAGGAATTCCTTCCCAATATCCCATCTAACTACCCTGCCCTCTTTCTCTTCTAAGCTGTTGTCACTCCAGGTCCTTGTAATGGAGTCACAGAATGCTGGTTTTATATTTAAATGCAACTATGGAGAAATAAAAGTATTAAAGTTCCATACTAGAATCCAAGTTCATTAGTTATATTTCAGAAATAAAAGTGTATCACAGCTCCATAATTATTTTAAAACTCTTAATATCAGTGAATTATAGTCAATATGGAATGTGAAAAGGGAAAATGAGTGGAACAGATTGGAGAAGCTTAAGTTAATACCCAAGAATCTCCTCCTTTAAGTCTTCATTGTTAGTTTTTCTAAAAGCTGATGATAATTCCTTTTAAGTTGATAAAGTGAGGCTTCAGTGGGGTTAGGAGGAGACTGGAGTGGTTCAGATGCTGTGGTGAGTGTGTTGGGCTCTGTCTCCTGCTTTCACAGAATCCCAGAATGGTTTGGGTTGGAAGGGACCTTAAAGCTCATCCAGTTCCCCCTCTGCCATGGGCAGGGACACCTCCCACTATCCCAGGGTGCTCCAAGCCTTGTCCAGCCTGGCCTTGGACACTTCCAGGGAGGGGGCCGCCACAGCTTCTCTGGACAACCTGCTCTAAGGTTCTGAGATAGTTCCCCACAATAAGTTTTAAGCCCTTCGTGAGATCCTGCCCCAGTGCAGGTTACACAGCTCGATCACTGGAGCTGCAGCTGTGTCAGTAAAAATGTCCTGAGGGGAGCAAACGAGGATCCAGCTCTCCAGGCTGGGATTAAGCTCCAGAGAAGGGAAATACCCGGCACACCTGTGGTATTTAATAGTTTCTAGGGAGTCTTTGTTAATGTCTTTCCAAACGGCCCTGATTGCACGAGGCAGCCTCTGGAGGGCCCGTGCTGGAGTTGCTTGAGCGTTTTGGGTCTTATTCCAAGAGTATTTCCAGTGACACAGGTCCTGGGGGCCTCAGGCTGGAGCTGCTCTGTGCCGGGACTGAGGGAATGGGGCTTGATTTCCTGTGTCCCTGCAACTGAAACTGCTGCAGTGGGTGGGCACATGTACCCTTTTGGGGGTGTGTTTGATGCGTTCTCAAACACACGCGCGTTAGAAAACCACGCACGAGGGCACAGACCACGAGAAGTTATTTTATTCAGGTTTGGCAGCCTGATCTCTCTGGTGCTCTCCAGGACGAGAACTCTGGGGTGATGCAACATTCCTAAAGTGAAGGGATTCCAGAGCACTTCCTTAGCTTTGGATGTGTCCAGGTGCCTGGGAGCTGAGTCTGTACCACTGGGATGTTGAGCCCGTCAGTCCTCTGGTGATGGATTTGTGTGGCTCACACAGAAGCTGCAGCAGCTTTTCCAGCCCCCCAGCAGCTTTTTCCCAGCCCCCCAGCCCTCCCCACAGAGCCCCCCTGTTGCTGAGCCCCCAGGCTGTGTGAGGCAGGAGCAGAGACAGCTCTGGTGGCTGTGCAACCCTGATTTATTGTGGGAAATGTAAATGATGGTTTAGATAACAGCATCAGTATCATACCCAGAGCCAGGACATTTCCATAGCTATAGTGTATTTCCTCTCAATTAAATATTAATATTCCAGGCTGTGACAGGCTGTGTGTGTTGCCTCAGTGCTAACAAAGGAGCTGGGATGTCTGGAGGGTGTCTTTAAACCATTTGCTGAGCTGGAACTCAGGCAGGTGACTCTGTGCTGCTGTTTGTAGGTTTTGTTTGCTCCTCTCATGACAGCAGAGGTTCCAGATCTGCTGCTTCTGCATATCTCTGGTAACCCAGAGAATTCTTACCAGGGAGGTGTTCCATGGTTCTCCTTGCTGACCTAAAGTCCATTTCAGTTCTCTGTGAGGTCACTGGGTTGGGTCAGAACTCGGCTCCAAGTTCTTCATGGATTAGGAAAGAGGGCTCAGTGTTCTTGGAGATAATGTGCAAAACAGAACAAAATTGCACAGAAACAGAGTATCTGCAGGTCCAGGTTGAAAGAGGGGCTTGGAGAGGGGATGATTCCTCGTCTCCCAGTGGTTTCTCCCTCTTGAGAGGTGTCCTGTGGTGGCTCACAACCATCTGCCTCTTCCTGACTTAAGAAACATCTCTTCTCCCTGGGAACAAGGGACAGGACAAGAGGAACCGGCCTGGAGCTGTGCCGGGGGAGGGTCAGGGAGGACACCAGGAGGAATTTCTCCCTGGAAAGGGAGGTCAGGCACTGGAACTGCCCAGGGCGGTGTTGGAGTCCCCATCCCTGGAGATGTCCTGTGAAGGGCTGGACGTGGCTCTCAGAGCTCTGGGCTGGGGATGGGGCACAGCTTGGACTCGATGATCCTGAAGGGCTTTTCCAACATCAGTGATCTTGGGATTCTGTGAACTTCCTCCACAGCAGCAGCATCAGTCCCTGAACAGCTCCTGCCGTGGGCTGTGGACTGGTCTCCTGGCCAGGGCAGCTTCCATCCCTGGAAGAGTTCCAGGCCAGGTCGGACAGGGCTTGGAGCAACCTGGGATAGTGGAAGGTGTCCCTGCCCATGGCAGGGGTGGCACTGGATGATCCTGATGATCCTTCCCGCCCGAGAAGGAAAACTTGGGTATTTCTGTGCAGTATTTTTGTGATTCAAGCTCACCAACCTGGGCACGCTCGGGGTGTTCTGCACTTTGTCTCCCCTTTGTTTTGCTGAAGGATTGAATCCAGCTTTCTTTGTAAATCCTTCCCTTCCCTTTCCTGGGAGGGATGACACTTTCAAGCCCAGTTTGGAACTCTGCTTCTGGGCTTGAAAGAGCTGTCTGACAAAATCTAATCGAGATTTTCCCTGTGACATTATTGGGTCACTAAATCCTAACTCGGAGATAAAACTTGTGAGGAAGAATGTCCCTAGTCTCCCTAAATTGAATTATGGTGGCAGATAGTTCAGATAAGTAGGTTTATCATCTTAAAATAGGCCACAAGGAAAACTATTATCCTTCAGTCAGACATTTTCGTTGGTTTTTCTTATATTTGGAAGGGACTTTTGTAAAAATTTCTCTACGGAACTGTTGCTGTTTGAGAAAAATACTTTGTTCCTTGTTATTCCTCAGTGTAGCACACAGGAATTAGCAGGAAAATGAGGATTACTGAAAATGAACCCCCAGCACCAGCTGATGTCTTCAGAAGCTTAGAGATGGATCAGGACTTGTCAGCAGCAGTTCTGCATCGCCCAGCCCAGGATCCAAATAAGCTCCTTTAGTGCCCCTGAACGTTGAATTGTGAAATCCTGGGCCAGGACCACGAGGCTGTGCTTGTCTTGTCCCTCCTGACAGAGCTGTGGATAAATTGGGATTTCTTGGACTTTTAAACAATCCCACAAAACATCAGGGATAGTGGGATCCAGGCACCTCTACGGTGTTTCCATGGCTGGTTGTTATCCTCGGATCTCTGGGCCCAGCTGTCACTGGAGGAGCTTTTTAAATCCATGTTTTATAAAGCAGTGAATGAATGAATGAGCCAAGGGCTGTGTCTGAAGCACAAGGATGTTCTCCCAGCTCTTCCAGCATTCCTCCTATGAAGTGCATCCATCCAGCATGTGGGACAGTGACTTTAATTGTTATCTTCATTATTTCCTTTTCTTTTCTTGTTTTGGTCTCACTTCAACACCAGCTGGGCCTTGTCTGGTCTGGTGTAGAGCTGGAGTGAGCTGGAAGTGTCCCAGGCCAGGTTGGATGGGGCTTGGAGCAGCCTGGTCTGTGGGGTCTCCTGGGATTTGAGTGCTGTGAGTTCCTTGGAGCCACTGTTAGAGAACAGCAGATTGGAGTCCAGCCCAAAATACAGAGCGAGTGTGGGGAGTGGCTGAGGGGGCTGTTCTAAAGGCTGCACTCTTGGTTTTCTCAGATGGAGCTGAGGAAGAGAAGATGGAAACGGAGGCAGAGGGGCAGCAGGCAGAGAAGGTGAGTTTGGGTCTGCTGGAAGGAGACTTCTGCCACTTCAATCCTGAATTCCCAAGGTTTAGGGTGCCTGTAAGGCAGGTGGACAAGTGTACTGGTTTGTGTGTCCACAGGAGCGGTTTTCAGCCTCAGTTGAGCTTCTTAGCAGTGATTTAGTGTTAAATCACAGCAGTGAGACATTGCTGGTTGTTCCCTAGTCCTGAGGGGAAAAGGCTGGACTGGGAGGAGCCGGGAACTGGAGGATCCCCCAGGAACTGGGATTGGAGCTGCAGGAGGAGCTGGGCCTGTGGTGATTCCTAACTTGGGCTGCTCTGAAGTGTCACCTGCAGGGCTTGCCCTGGAAGAGTGGTTTTGGCAAATTCTTTTGGCAAATTGCCTTCCCACCAAGGCTTCCCAGGAAGTGCTGGGTTTGGAATACTCTCAGTGCTTCACATCCATTCCTGCCTGAGGTGCCTCCAGCTCAGCTGCTCAAGGAAGCTTCTCCTTGCAGGAATTCTGGGCTGGCTCTTGGACATGGCTGTGTTTTTGTGCTCCTCATGTTGGGGGTGATTCATCCCACCCATGAAGATCAGCTACTTAGACACTAATTATCATTATCAAATCCATTAATTATCATTATCCTTTCAACTTGATAATGACCACAAGAAGACAACATTTGGGGCTTTTTCAGAATCCCATGTCCACAGACAAGTGCCTCAAACTGAGTGAGTGCTTCAGACCTGAACTGGAATTAAACTGATAGCCTGGAATTCAAGTGTATCAGTCTCATTCCTGCTAAATTATTGTATTCTTTAAATTATTTTATCTATGTATATTTTTAATATAACACTATACGTAAATATTTTAATATTTTAATATGCTATTTAAATATAATTGATATTTTAATAATATGCTTGTATATTATTTTATTTGATTTATTTATTATTTCATTTCTGCGAAACAAATGGAGGTGGGTGTTTCTGGAGTCTGCAGCAACAGGAGATATTTCTGTGTTGCCTCCTTCACCAGATGAGGAGTTCAGCCAAACCTGGGGCTGATCAGTGCAGCCTTGGGGTTACTTCTCACTGTGTTTTCATGTAGTTCTTCTGCCTCCCTGGCACACAGGTACATTGGGGAAGACTCACTCAGAGCTTGGAAATCTGCGTATTCCCAGCCATTCCATGGTTCAGTGATCTTGGTTCAGCATTTTTTGTACCCACAGAGTAACCCAGCTTGGCCTGGGTCACTGGTCCAGTTTAGCTTCTACTTTTATTCACATTTTGGGTTTGTTTGTCAAATTTGGCTTTAGCAGCAGCCAACCTTTATAATTTAATCTCTCCCTTTATGCTAATGGATTCACTTGAAGGCTGTGAAGAGCTTAGCAGTGAACGTGCGTTCCCTCTGCCATTCCCACCAATCTCGCCCCACGCAGGTGGAGAGCAAAGCCGAGAGTGAAACGGAGGAAGGAGAGAAAGCCCCGGAGGGAGAGAACGAGCGGAGCGCGGAGAAGGAGCCCGAGGGAGAAGGGGCTGCAGAGCCCAAGCCAGGTAACAGCTCCCAGCTGCCGCGGGGGCTGCTGCCCCCAGCGCCTCCCCCACAGTGCTTGGGACAGGCCCTGAGCCCGGCTGGGAATGTCCCCCTGGCACTCAGGTGGTCAGCAGGGCAGATTCCGGCCTCCTTCCCCTGCAAAGCTCAGGCACCAAATCCCTCCCTGAGCTCACTGGGCCTCAGCTCAGCTTGCTGGGCCTGGGGATGGGGGAAGGAGTTGCAGCAGTAAGGTGCCTGTGCGTCATAGAAATGGGGTGGGGTTGTCCGTATTCCACAGCATTTGATTATTTTGGATGCAAAGAAGTGGAACTGCTGGAGGTGTTCAAGGTTGGATGGGGTTTGGAGCACCCTGGGATCGTGGAAGGTGTCCCTGCCCATGGCAGGGGATGGCATGGGATGGGCTTTAAGGTCCCTTCCATCCCAAACCATTCTGGGATTCTACGAGGCACAAGAGAAGTGTTAAAAATAAGGTTCTAGGTAGAAAATGTTACTCCTGCCAAAATCCAGGCTCTGCACCACTTCCCAGAGAAACTGAGCTAAAACATTAACTTGTAAGGGTTGAAGTGAGCAGAGAGTCCCAGAATGGTTTGGGAGGGAAGGGACCTTAAAGCCCATCCCATTCCACCTCCTGCCATGGGCAGGGACATCTTTCACTATCCCAGGGTGCTCCAAACCCCATCCAACCTGCCCTTGGACACTTTCAGGGATGGGAATGGATATATTGCTTTTTCCTGCGGCTTAGATTGAGTTTTTTAGCACCAAGTAGAAGCAGCAGTGTTTGGATTTGATGTCATGATGTAGTTGATTTGGAAATGAGAGGAAGCTGATGGCAGGTGGTGAATTGAGAGGATGGGAATGAAAAGCCTTTAAAGGGTCCCCATTTGTTGGATCAGATCCTCTCAAAGCGGGGTTCCCCTGTCAGCATTTGGACAGGGAGCAGTGCTGTACCTCGGGATGAGTTAATTGATGCCTGACTAATTAGTGTGGTGCCCTCCCTGTCCCGGGAATGTCTTGCAGAGGACAAGGAGGCAGAGGAGAACAAGGAGAACGTTGATGGCAGCAAGGACAAGGAGGCCGAGGCTGGGAAGAAGAAGGTGGAACACGAGATCTCGGAAGGGAACGTGGCCACAGCTGCAGCTGCTGCCTTGGCCTCTGCTGCCACCAAGGCCAAGGTTGGTTCTGTGCCAGTGTCCCTCCAGGGGCAGAGGTCTGTGCCTCAGAGCCCCTCTGCCCCACAGCTGGGCATTCAGCCCTGCTCCTGACACCTTGCAGGAGCACAAGTGCTGCCCTCGTCTCTCCTGCCTGAACCCCCCTGAGCGAGATAAGGAACAATTTCAATTTAGGCAGCACTGGGGTGATTAGAGCTCCATGAACATCCCTAAGGAATAACCCCAAATGTGTGGTTTCTTGGCAAGGCCTTTCCCTGTGGGGGCTCTGCCTGAGGTGCTGAGGGTGCAGCCCTGGGCACAAACCCTTCCATGGCCTCTTCTGCTGCCCCAGGGGCTCCATGCAAACCCCGGTGCTGGACTCTGGAACAAACACAGTGGGATGTTCCGTTCTAGCACTGCAGCTTTTCCAGGCAACTTGATTATTTCATTGTTTTGTTGGGAGCTGTGCTGAAAGCACGTCCGTGTCTTTCCTTAAACTCCTGTTTGTGTGTGGTCTCTAATGAGCTGTGTTTGAATCAGCTTTTCTTCACCCTATAATTACTAATTGCACGTTGTCTTCCCTTCTCTTCTTGCAGGAACCACACTGCTTTCATTGCTTTTAGAATATCTTTTTCAAGTCTGTTTTCTCTTGACAAATTCCTGTGGATTCAAGTTTTAATTTGGGTTTTTTAGCTGCTTTTGGATTCAGTGCCGGGTTCCATGTCCACCTGCTTTATAGAGACCAAGAGCAAAGCTTGGTTGGTGCTTATTCCTGATGGATTTCCAGGATGTAGCAATGGATAGGATGAGGTGCTGTGTGTTCTGTTGACTTTCCCACTCTGATCTTTGACTCTTAAAACTTTAACGTTAGACTTTTTCCCCAGCTGCTTCCCCCAGAGTAAGGATGGTGGGTGATGTCTTGTGCAGTCCCTCCTTTTGAACCCAGGAGATTGAGGACATTTTAGTTCTTACCTTTCAAACTGGGTTGTGAAATCCCGAATTGCAGCAAACTCCACGTCCATTAAAACCCCAAATTGTAGCAAACTCCATGTCCATTAAAATCCCAAATTGTAGCAAACTCCATGTCCATTAAAATCCCACATTGCAGCAAACTCCATGTCCATTAAAATCCCACATTGCAGGCAGACCTGGGGCTCAGTATTTTGGTGAAGTGCAGAGTCCAGAGTGGCTCCCTCGTGTATCACTTTGAACCTGAGGGTAACTGGGAGTTCATCAGACTCACAGATACTCTCAGCCAAGCAGGAAAAGCTGCAGATGCATAAGGAGACTTGAGATTTAATCTGTGTTGTGTGCAAGGCCCCTTGCTCCAAATAAAGATGAGCTGCTGCTTCCCTTCCTCTGGAGATAAGGAGCAGCAGGGAGCAGGGGCCTGGCTGATGGCAGTTTTCATTATGGCAATAATAATGTTCTGGAAGGGTTTTAGCTTTCCATTACAGGGAATAATGTATTGTAATTAGGAGGCTGACACTTCAGAGTAGAATTCAGGTTCAACTGGGACTTCTCTTCCCACTCACTTAAAAAGCCAGACAATATTAAAGCTTTGGGTGGTCTGTGTCTGGTCTGAGGGAGAAATTAAATTCTTCATCATAAACTCTAGGCCTGGTCATGTGAGAGGCTGTTACAAAGGTATTCCCATTAGGATTTATATCAGAGGAATATTGCAATTGAATTCTGACGAAAAGCAGGGGTTAGAGGTAAGTGATTGAAGTGGGGGTTTTGTTTCCTTTGGGGTTTTTTTTTCTAGGAGTTTTTTTCTTTTGGGCTCAGTGGCTTCACCCAGAAGTTGAGTTGTGCTATTGAAGAAATGGGGAACATTCAGAGTGAGACTCTGTGGTACCCACAGAGCAACAATTAAAATGTGCTTTTACAGGTTGTGGCTTCTGAACAAACAATATTAGAGTTTCAATCCCTTTTCCTCGTTTTCCTCTCACTGGAAACCCTGTGTAAGCTGGCTTTTCCTTCCTGTGCATAAGTGTCCCTGATGGATCTTGTCCTCTGCTGTGCTCCAGCTGGGACTGAGCTGCAGAACTTCTGCTCTTGATCCATCCCCTCCCCTTCCCAAATCCACTTCTGATCCCAACTTGACCTCCTGCCAAACATGGATCCTGTGACTTCCCTGAATCCCTGTTCTGAGGGAGCTGGGATTGCAGAGATCTTTCCTAGAAGCTGCTATGCCAGTGGTGGAACAGGGCTCCAGGAGAGCTGGAGAGGGACTGGGACAAGGGATGGAGGGACAGGACACAGGGAATGGCTTCCCACTGCCAGAGGGCAGGGATAGATGGGATATTGGGAAGGAATTCCTGGCTGTGAGGGTGGTGAGGGGCTGGAATGGAATTCCCAGAGAAGCTGTGGCTGCCCCTGGATCCCTGGAAGTGTCCAAGGCCAGGTTGGACACTTGGAGCACCCCGGGATAGTGGGAGGTGTCCCTGCCCATGGCAGGGGTGGAATGGGGATGATCCTTAAGATCCCTCCCCACCCAAACCATGCATGGATTCCATTACTCTTTTTTACAGAATCCTTTAGGTTGGAAAAGCCCTTCAGGATCATTTGCTCATTTATGACTCGAGGCTGGTGCGGTGATGAGTTTTTCAGGCAATTAAAATCACCCCTGAATTTGTGTTCCTAATTTTCCTCAGCTGCAGCTGTAGGAACTCATCCTTTGCCCACGGAAAGCCCTGGGTGCTGCCAGCCTGAGGAGCAGCCTCTTTTCTCTAGGAAAAACTTCAGGGATAATTTCCTTTCTAATGTGTGTTTTGAGACGTGTCCTTTACCTATTCATGTGCTTTGATTGGATGTTAATCCCATTTCATTATTAAAATTGCACATGTGAAACAGGATGAAATGTCTGGCAGAAGGTTCTGTACCAGCCAGGTGCTTCTCTCACTCTGAATTTCCATACAAATAAGTTTATTTTACCAAACAGTGTTACTTGACGTGACATTTTCTGTTCTGTCAGCGTTGTTTTGTTACTCTGTGTGCAGCACTTGGGTCAGTTTTGAAACAGCTGCTGGAATTTCACAGGGATGTGGTGTGGGGTGAGCTCGGGGTCACTCTGGTTCTCCCAAACTGCACCTGATTTAAAATGCACTTTAGGGAGTCCGGAGCACATTTACCCACATTTCCTGAACCCTCCTTTATTGCTGTGGGGTCGGGGAGATGAATGCTGCCGAGTGACACAGCATCATATGGGTGTGAGGAATTCTGTTCATAGTTGGGGTTTCAGGGAGGGTTTTAATGCTGCTTTCCTCCAGCTTGGTGTTTGTCCCAGTTCTGAGCCACTCTGGGGCCCAGCTCGCTCAGTGTGGGTCTGTTTGCAGCTGGAGCTGGATGAGCTCCTGCTTTTCCTTTTTTCCTTCTTCCCCTCAGCCCTCAGCTTTCCCTTGTGCCAGGCCAGCCCTCCTGCCCCCAGCCCCTGGATGTGTCAGGAAGGCTGGGACACTGTGCCAACATCTGTGGCTGTGCATACAGAACCCCAAGCAGTGCAAGTGTGTTTCCAGTGTATTCTCGTTGTGAACAGCAGGTTTTTAACAGAAACTGGTGGAAGGCATCATGAACAGCCTTGTCACACTGTGAGAGTGTGAAACACTTCTGAGGCTGTCTCATGTATCAAATATATACACATAGGTCTCTGCTGTTATTTAGGTGTGAATATAAGTGGGATAAAGCTAAATCCTTCTAAAGAATCCATTTGCCTTTTACTTGAGAAAAAAACTGTTTTTATGGCAAAGACATGGCAGCGCCATCTCCCTGTTGTGGGGGTCATTCCAGGTCACAGCCTCCTGTGTGTGTCCTGCTGGCAGCTTTTGGGATGACCCTCAGCTGACTGCATAGAACAGACCCTTATCCCTCATTTGCATTCCCACTGGAAGTGCTCCCTGTGCCCAGGGCTGGATTGCTCTGAGCATGCTCAGTGCCCCTCGTATTGAACCTTCACAGCTCTTTATTTGATTAAAAGCTTAATCATCTTCCAAGGGCCTCTGACTTTGAGCATAAGATTTATAATGTGATTCCCTGGTTTCTGTCCAGGAGAGGAGTAGGATGGCTGAAGCTGGATGCAGGTGGAGTTGGATGATTCCCTCCCTCAAAGCCCTGCCCAATTTCACAGAGCAATCCCTGTGTTCTATCCCCAGCACCTGGCAGCTGTGGAGGAGAGGAAGATCAAGTCCCTCGTGGCCCTTTTGGTGGAAACTCAGATGAAGAAGTTGGAGATAAAGCTTCGCCACTTTGAGGAGTTGGAAACCATCATGGACCGGGAGAAAGAGGCAGTAAGTGGGAACTTGGGGTTAAATCCCTCACTGCACAGATCTGTGTGTGCCAGCAGCTGGAAAAGGGGCAACTCCAGCTGTTCTCTCCTTTATGGGTCATCCTCCTTCAGCTGGAGTCCATAACTCCCTCCCACAGTGGCATTTGAGCCCTCTCCTCCTTCATCCAGTGTCTTCTCTATTCCATAAGCAGCACTCTGGAGGTGTCCTGGTTTTGTTTTCTAATCCTCACTCCAAGTGGGAACATGGAATTGAGCCTTTCTGTGGCCTTTCCACATGGATTGTATCTGACCTAAGAACAGCTTTTCCCTGGAAAGACTGACGTTCCCTGAACCCAGCCAGGCTTGGTGCCCCATCCCTGGGGAGCCTGTCCACCCTCTCCGTGCAGAACCTCTTCCCCACGTCCAGTGCAGAGCTCCCCCTGATCACCCTGATAGAGTGTGACAAAACGTGACTTCTCTTGGAGCAGAATGTCAGCAGGAATGTCTGGATTGCTCCACATCCCCACCGTTGCAGTCTGGGTTTGATTGGCAGCTCAGGAAATGGACCCAACTATTTTGGAAAGGTTCCCTGCAGATTTCTTTCTTTGGGGGATATATTCCATTAGTGACGGCGGGGGGGTTTCTCCCTTTTGAGGCCTGTGACATTTCCCTTTTTTAAAATGTGCATACAGATTTTCCCCTTGGCTTCCTGGTGGTTAAATTTGGTCTTTTCACCTGTCACTGTGGATATTTAGTGGAATAATTAAAGCAGAAAGAGCTCCTTGGTGCCAGTGCACACTGTGCCTGTGGTCCCTGCTGCCCTGGCTTTCCCTGGCAGGGAAGGGGCAGGGCTGGAGGTGTGGGCAGGAATCAGTGTGCAGACTGCAGGGTGTTACATTTCAGGCAACACACATTTACTGGTGCTTGAGCCCAGCAGTGCCAGTGCTGCCCATGCTGAGTGTGGGAAACCAGGGGCCTGTTGGTGGAGCTTTGGCGACCCAGAATTTCTGATGGCACCTGAAAGCTCTGCTGGTTCTGTTCAGGGAGGAATCCCAGAGTCCCTGAGGCTGGAAAAGCCCTCCAAGGCCATCCAATCCAAGCTGTGCCCATCCCCACCTTGTGCCCAGCCCAGAGCACTGAATGCCACGTCCAGGCCTTCCTTGGGCACCTCCAGGGATGGGGACCCGAAACCCCCCTGGGCAGTTCAGTGCCTGACCTCCCTTTCCATGAAGGAATTCCTCCTGGAAGGAAGCTCTGTGCTGGAGATGAAGCTGTAGCACAGTGATGGGTTGTAGGAGTGAATGAGGAGCTTGCAGTTGTCCCTCCTTGTGCATCTCTTTACAACAGGGTGGAAATGTGGTGTTGGGTTCTGGGGCATTGTCAGGTGCAACACTCACAGCACCTCCCTGAATTCCAGCTGATTTCCTGAGTGGGGATGTGCAGGGAGACTCCACCGGAGAGGCTCCAGCAGAGGCCACAGGGATCATTTGGGGTCTGGAGCAGCCCTGATGGGAGGGACTGCGGGAGCTGTGCCTGGTCAGGCTGTAGAAGGGAAGGCTGAGAGGGGATCCCCTCAATCCACACAAACACCTCCAGGGGCTCAGAGGGTGGTCCCAGGCTCTGTTCAGTGGTGCCAGGGACAGGATGAGGAGCAATGGCCACAGACTAAACCAAAACAAGTTCCACCTCAGCATGAGGAAGAGCCTCTTCCCAGGGAGGGGCAGAGCCCTGGAACAGCTGCCCAGGGAGGGCCTGGAGTCTCCCCCTCTCCGGAGACATCCCGAACCCACCTGGATGTGTTCCTGTGTCACCTGCTCCAGGTGACCCTGCCTGGGCAGGGGCTGGACTGGATGCTCTGCAGAGGGCCCTCCCAACCCCAGCCATCCTGGGGGTCTGGCAGGTGACACGAGCTGACCTTGGTGAAGGTTCTCAGCCTCGCTCCTGCCGCACCCCTGCTGCAGGAATGTCTGAGATTGGAGAGCTGGAGATAGAGATCCCAGTGAGAAATGTGTTACTGGAAGTTGTTTTAGTGCCAGTCTGGGGGCACAACTCAAATTTTGTGCCCAAAAATCTGGTTCTGAGGTGGTGACAGAGCCTGGTACAGAACCAGAGGTTTGGGCTCTGCACTAGAGCCCGAACTTAAACTTGGCTCAGTTTTAACACCAGCTCATGTTATAACTTGTCTTTGTGTGCCTTTTTTTCCTCTGTCCAACTGTCTTTCCTCATTCCCAGCATAGGGAATGTGTAGAAGGGAGGTTTTCCCTGGTTTTCCTCACTCCAAGGTGAATTTTCAGGCACTGGCTGCTGTTTGAGGATCCTTGTGAAGACTCTTTTAAACCATAGCAGGATGGGTTGCCACTAAGAGAGCAAAGCTGGGCCACAAAAGGCTCTCAAAGGAATAAAGAAAGTGTTGCCGGAGCCTTTGTTTGGGGTCATTTGCAGGAATTCCTCTCCCAGCTGTCTGCCCCCTCCGGAATGTTTCCCCACACGCCCCATTTCCCCAGTGGGGTGGATTTTTCAGGTTCTTCCCTCAGCTATCAGAGTGTCCAAGGCAAAAGGAGCCGTGGCAGCATGAATAATGCCATTGTGGCCCCTGCAGCAGCCAATCCCCCCAGCCAGGAGCATGTTTAATTCATGAGCTCAGCCCATCTGGGGCTGCTGAATGCCGGCTCTGTGGAGCTCCCTTCCCACTTCCCATCCCTGCCCCGTCAGCAGCCAGGCTGCCAGCACCGAGACTGAGGGAGCTTTGGGGTTTTTGGAGAGCTCGTGCCAGGTGAGAGTCTCCTTGGCAACCTGCTTTTGAGCTGAATTATGGAGCCCACCTTAAAACTCTCATTAAATATTTGTAAACGAGTCACGCAAGCCCTGGGTCCTGTTGTCCAAGAGTGACAATGTGGGAATGTGTCAATATTCCTTAAATAAGTGAAATACCACTTCCTGAGCCAGGACATTGATCTGTTGTACAAATACCCACTAGTAAGAAATGCTTTTTTTGTCTGCTCATGGAATCCCAGACTGGTTTGGTTGGAAGGACCTTCAGGATCATCCAGTTCCACCCAGGGCAGGGGCACCTTCCACTAGACCAGGTTGCTGAGGTCTCACTCTCTACCTGACTTCATAATTAATCAAAGTAGCCTGTTTTACATGAATTGGCCTAAATGAGATGAGGTTTTTTACATCATGATCTTAATACTACAAATCACTGGTGTCTGCCTACTGTGACATCCAATTCCCGCACTTACAGGCATGGAAAAGGACCCTGCCTGTAATCCCTGAGCTCCTGCAGTTGCACACACATTCTCCTTTGGGCTTACCTAAAAAATCCCTTGGAATTCCTGTTCTCCCTCATTCCAACATGCAGAAAATGGAGAGGAAAACACCCAGTTTCTACCAGAGCTGTGTTAGGGCTGAGCTCTCTGTGCAGGGCTCTGTGAGCAGTGAGTTGTGCTGCTGAGAGGTTTTAGGACAGAGCAAGGTGAGTTCCTCTGTTCCAGCTGGAAGAAGCTCTGGAGCCTTTCCCAGAACCTGCTGCAGACATCCATGGGATGTTGTTTGGTTTGGAATTTGGTGGGGGTGGAACAAGGGGCTCTTGCAGGTGCCTTCCAAGGCAGCCCATTGTCTGATTGGCAGGAGCGTGTCTGGAGTGCGTCATTCCTCACTTCCCTTTGCCTTGTGTCCCGTTCCTGGTGCAGCTGGAGCAGCAGAGGCAGCAGCTGCTGACGGAGAGGCAGAACTTCCACATGGAGCAGCTGAAATACGCCGAGCTGAGGGCTCGCCAGCAAATGGAGCAGCAGCACAGCCAGAACCCCCAGCAGCCCCACCAGCACCCCAGTGGGCCTGGCATGACCCCCCTGGGGGCACCCGCACACCCAGGGCTGCTGCCCCACCAGCAGCCCCCGCCCTACCCCCTGATGCACCACCAGATGCCACCTCCTCACCCACCTCAGCCAGGTAAGAGCCGGGAGCAGGGAATTCCTGCCGGGAATCCCTGTAGCAGTGAGCCCAGAGGGACGGGAGCCGCACAGGGGCTGGTGGGTGGGCTCTGCTGCTGGTTTACGGTGGTGCTTTGCTTGTTCTGCAGCTCCCCTGTGGAGCTTTCACACCCATTCCAGATGTGTGGAGGGAGTCTGGGGAGGAGGCGTTTTATGGATGGGTGTGAACCCCAAAAGTAGGGAACGAGGGAGCATCAGGGTGGGAGGCAGTGGGCACAGACTAAAAGGTGAGAATTTCCATCCAGCCACAGGAAAACACTTCTTCCCTGGGAGGGTCCTCAGCCCCAGATGGTCCAGCAGGGCTGGGAGTGTCCTGCTGGGACAGTCAAGCTCTAAAGTGAATTATGGAGCTGCCCCAAGTGTCTCTTCCAGATGTTTTCAGCTTGTTTGTGTTTCCTTGGACTGGGTTTAAACCCAGTGATCTGAGTGGATGTTCCTTCAAAAACAATCGTTCCTCAAATTTTCCAGTTCATGGCACACCGAACCACGTACAAAAATTGAGGGAAAGGACTGGAACTTGGGCAGGAAGTGGCTGTGAGAGGTTCCTGTGTCCTACCTGGATGTGTTTGATGCCAGGGGAGGGTCCCAGGACTGTGTTGGTCAGAGGGGTCAGCTGGAAGTCTCCATTCCAGCCTCTCCTGCTGGATCTGGTGGCAGGGGACTTGTCCTCCTGAGGGCTGGGTGTCTCCAAGGGTGGAGATACTCCTAATTCCGAAGGGTGGAGAGATCAGGGAGAGATGTGAATTGGCAGCTTTACTTGCTAAAGGTTATTGAAATGGTAATTTAAAATCAAATAACAGTGTCTGGCTCGTGGGAACCTGGCTGTGCGACTGGGCACAGCCAAGGAGGAGCTGTTGGCAATTTTCAAAACATGCTCTAGAGGAAGACCTGATCAGTTATCAGCCACAAATATTTGGGAGGATTTTTCATAGGCAGCTGCTGAAAAAGCTGGAAAGTTTGGAGTGTCATAATCCAAATGGGATGTGGAAACAGGAAGCTGCAGGAACTTGAGTTTTCCTCTTGGGGAAAGACCTGCTTGAAGTGTTTGGTTTGGGAAAGAGCAGAAGGGCCCAGGAAAACAGCAGGAGTTGCAGGTGACCAGGAATCTGGGAGGATCTCCGGAGCAATCCAAGTGGATTCCCCCAGCAGATGCAGAGCACTGGTGGCTGGGCAGGAAGGGAAGGGTTGTCTGGTGAGGCTCAGGCTCACTCTGTGTCTAAGGCTCAGGACGTTCCTGGGTTCACCGTGGACAAAAATCACTGAGGCTGTTTGGGAGCTGGTTTGGTTATTGCTGGAATGGGATTGGGAGTGTGGCCAAACACGGTCTGGGTTTAGACTCAGATTAACACAGTGGCTCAGTGTGTCCCTTGGGGGTGCCAGTAACTCAGGGCTGCTCACGTGGCCGTGGAGTGAAGAAATAGCTGAGAAAGGGAAAACTGGCAACTGGAGAACAGATTAAAGCAGGGAATCCTGGCATTTCCATACACAGCTCTTCCTTCCACACTGCTGTGGAGACTGGGAGTGTAATGAGATTAAAATCATTGTTGTATTCCCTGAGGGACTGATGAATCCTGACTTCTGATGTGTTCACATCCTTGGTTCCCACAGCACTGGATTACTCCAGCCCATCGCAGCCACCCGGGCTCTCTGCATTCCCGGTGATCCCTCCCGGAGGGTCACAGGGAATGTGGGTCTGTTAATTAGGCACTGCATCTCCCCTTCAGATTGGATTAAAGCTGGGCAATAGATTGGCTTTTCCACCAGCACCTCCCCTGGCTGAGGCTCAGCATTCCTGGCTCCCATGGCAGCATCTGGAGCTATCTCATTCCAAACACCTCCAGGACCAGGATCTTCCCTCTCACCTCCTCTGACAGTTCCCTGGTTTGATGTTTTTGTGAAGGGAAGAATTTGAGGCCTGTTCAGAGTTTGGAGCAAACCCCTCTGTGTCTCCAGCCACATCCCAGCTGATCTTGCCCAGAAAACAAAAGAGACTCATTTCCTTGAGTTCTTCAGTGGAAGTTTGTTAGGAATGCTCGGGAAGTCCACGAGTGCCAAAGCTCTTTGGCTGCACAGGGGAGTTGGGATAACTTGAGGGCAGGGAGAGAAAATGGCAAAATTCACCATTTCCTGGAGCTCAGCACCTGAACTCTGAGCCAGCCCTGGGTGTGTGAATTGTAACACAGAGATCCTTTGGATCCCAGAGATCCCAACTTTCTGTTCAGGGAGGTTGAGATGCCCAGAGTATCTTTCCTTGAGGAAAGTCTCAGGCTGTGGTAGGGGAGGTTCAGGTTGGACATCAGGAGGAATTTCTCCATGAAAAGGGTGGTCAGGCCTTGGAATTTTCCAGGGAGGTTTGGAGTCCCCATCCCTGGAGGTGTCCTGGAAAGGCCTGGCCATGGCACTCAGAGCTCTGGGCTGGGGACAAGGTGGGGATGGGGCACAGCTGGGACTCCGTGGGCTGGGAGGGCTTTTCCAGCCTCAGTGATTCTGTGAAATCTGCATCCTCACAGGAATCTCTTTGGACATTCCTCTGTTCCAAAGCTCTGGGCAGTTGTGTTTTGTGTCACACAGCCCCAGCTCTGTGCATTAGAAATAGTCCCTTCACAATCTTGTCACGTTGGTCACGTTGACTCCATGAGAAACAGCACAGAATTTCTATGGAGTTTCCTTCCTTTCACATTTTTAGAGTAGCTGTGGTGTATTTACTGGACTTGGAAGTCTTGGAGCTGTAATAGTCCAATATTTTCATGGCAGACCCCACATGTAGGTCAGTCGCAGTTTTTGCCGCTCGGTTGCTGATCTGGGATCCTTGGAATAAACTGGTGAACTTCACCTTGTTGAGTTCCCTCACTGGGTCTGCCCCTGAGTCTCCTGCAGCCTTGATGGAGATGCCAAAATTTGGAAGGTGGGAGATTATGGAGTCCTGGAATGGTTTGGGTTGGGACCTTAGAGATCATCCAGTCCCACTCCATACCATGGGCA
This sequence comes from Atrichornis clamosus, assembly GCA_013400975.1. Classification (NCBI taxonomy): domain Eukaryota; kingdom Metazoa; phylum Chordata; class Aves; order Passeriformes; family Menuridae; genus Atrichornis; species Atrichornis clamosus. The sequence goes on from WBMZ01003237.1 coordinate 35,113, forward strand.
GGGACACCTTCCATTATCCCAGGTTGTTCCAAGCCCTGTCCAGCCTGGCCTTGGACACTTCAGGGGTGGGAACAGCTTCTCTGGGAACCTGTGCCAGGGCCTCCCCAGGGTACAAACAGGCTCCCCTGGTGTGCAGCTTCCCAGCCTGACGTGCTTTTGTAGGAGGAAGGAGCCGCTTCTCTCCCCGCGGGCTCACCTTGCCCCAGTAACATCCTGCCCCCGAGGTGGCCAGTTCAGGTGTCAGGGGTGAGTCCCGCGGTGTCATTCCCTGTTCGGGTACAAGGTGTTCCTGCAGATGTGGAGGAGCCACTTCCTGCTGACCTGTCCAGAGCTCTGGGAGAGGAGCCGGCCTGTTGAGGACCCCCAAACCCCTGGGAGCGATCCCGAAGCACCAGGGGGGCAGCTGGGCTGGGAATACCTGCCCGGTTCCTGTTCAGCTGCCTGGGTTTCACTCCAGACTTTACCTTGGTGCTCACCAGTGGTTTCCAACAGGTTCCTGACCTCAATAGTGACAGCAAGTGCAGCTGTGGGCTCAGCAGACCGTGAACAACGCGCGTCGGGTGGCTCACAGTGATTGACGAGAGCTGAAGGGATGGTGGGAGCCAAGGGGTGAGAGGATCTGAGATGGCATTTGGAGAGGGAGGAGAGCAGGATAAATTCCTGCTCACGGCTTGTCTGGGCTCAGGGGCACGAGCACTTAAGTCAGTCTCTTAACTGGAAGTTAAGAGTGAAGCTTTTCCCAGAAATACGGGTTTTAGCTTAGATGTCAGTCTGGACATGGTGGTGGAGAACATCTCCAGTGCAGGGTCAGGCTGGACCCATCTGGAGAACATCTCCAGTGAAGGGTCATCCACTTTTCCTTGGCATGGCCACATGTGGCTCTGCTGGACCATAGAATCCATTTTCTCTGAGCTTATTTCTTCTCCCCTTTTCCCTGGAATGAAGGCTTTTAAAACAGGAAAACAAAATTGGCTTCCAATTTCGCTGTGAAGAGCTGCACCTTGTCATTGTAACGGGAAATAAAATTCCCAGTTTCTTCTCATGGTGCCACTTTTGGCACTTCATTGATTTCCCTTCATGCTCTGGGCTGGTTTTATGGGAAGAGAACTCCTGGTTCTGGTGATACTCGTGGTGTGGAATACAAGAGACTTCTGGAAATTCTTGGAGGAGGAGAGATAGCTGGGAATTAGTAGCTGTCATTAATTAACTTCCTTGGAGGGAATTTTCAGCTGGTAAATCACTTCTGACTTGAGGCAGAAATGGAATGAGGAGGGCAGGATACTCTTCCCACCACAGCTGGATGAGCAACTTTAATAACCTTTCCCCTGATATATCCCTGCATTTTCTGTCAATGGTTGAAATATTCAAAAAAAAAAAAAAAAAAAAAAAAAAAGGCTTTGTCAGGAATGTTGGGCTTGTGGTTTTTCAGCTGCTGAGCATTTCATTATTTGTGGGTTTAAATTGAGTTCCTGGATGCTCTTCGCTTCCCTTTTGGGCTGGTGACAATTCCTGGGGGGTTTTGGGTGCAGATAAGGATTTTGAGTTCTCTTCCTTCAGGTAAACACTCCCTGAGAGCTGTGAGTGCTTCCTCCTCCTCCGTTGGACGTAGGGAGGTGCAGAGAGCAGTGGGATGGCCGGAACTCGAGTGCTGGGGCTGGAGCTGGCGCCCGGCGTGGTAACCTGTGTGTGGCTGCGGGCTGGGAGGGTGCTCAGTGGCACAGAGACACCCTCAGCGCCCTGGGCTCTCCTGGTGCAGGTTTGCTGTTGGAAAACCTGCCCCGGGCAAGAGGGGGCTGGAATAGTAAATAACACCAGGAAATACTTAATATGTTACGAATTCATGGAATCAAAGAGTAAATCCAGGTGACCCTCGGGACAGCGGCTCCACCCGAGGGACGTGCCCTGTGCTCCAGCTCCCAGGGATGTTTGACTGAGGATTCACTCCTCGGGGATGGTAGCACAGCAGCAGCCTCTCCATGAGGCATTCCCATCCTACGTGCTTCCCTGGAGGCAGGGAATGGTGATCCCGGGCTCCGGCGCTGGAGGTTTCCCACTCGGAGGGAGGGGCAGGAATGCCAGATGCCAGTGAAGTGGAAATTGTGCCTCTTCTTCCCCGAGACACGAGGCTAAATGAGGGATTGTGGTTAATTATTCACAGTCCTTGGCTGGGGGAGCGGGAGAGGCCGTGTCTGGGAGGGAGGGGGGGAAGGATGGATGTACTGCTGGAATATCCCTGCCTGTGGCAGGGGCTGGAATGAGATCAGCTTTAAGGTGCCTTCCAACCCAAACCATTCCAGAATTCTGTGATTCCCAGATCCTGTGAAACCTGTTCCCGGTGGGAAGGAGCATGCCTTGGAATGCCAGCAGGCATTCCCTGGAGCTTTTCTCTGCCTCTTCCATGTCAGGGCTGGGAAACAACTCCTTCAGCAGTAGGAGAGCAGGATGTCAGCCAGGCTCATCCCAAAATCCTCCGTGCTTCCCAAAATCCTGCCTGCCAGAGGCCACTCCTTCACGGAGCACTGGCTGCATCCACAGGTTTTCCCTGAGAAAAGTGGACAGGGAGAGGTGCTGGAGGGTTTGGATCAGCTCCAGGCCTTGTGCATCGAAACAAACGCCTGCAGCCTGGTTATCAGCCCAGGGCTCTCAAGGGCTGATTTAATAGAGGGAGAGGCTTTTTAGTGGAGATAAATACCTTGGAGAGCCCTGAGGGGCAGTTCCTCCTCCGTCTCCCTGGAATGTGAAGCTGCACTTGGTAGCAGTAGAAAGCTCCAGGATGGAAAACCTGCCTGGTCCCTCTGTGGGAAGGGATTTTTTAGTCTGTTAAATCTCGTTGTGTTGAACCTTTGGGCTTGATCTCTTCCCGCGGCTGCTGCTCCTGAGCTCTCCCCCCTATGTAGGTCACACTTCCACATTTTCTGCTTCAGCCGCTGTCTTGGAGCGCTTTCTCTTGGAAACAAACACATCTCTGTAGAAACAGGGCTTTGGCTGTGCCGTGGTGGCAGCAGTAATTCCCTGGTTAACCCCACTCTGGATGGGCTCGCTGCTTGGGTGCTCTCGGCCTGGGCGTTCTGGAGCTGGGCTGGGCTGGGATTGTTCCTCTGGGAGCTCCTTAAGTTACTTTTGAGATAAAATTGTTGCATCTGTGTCAGGAAGGGAAAAAAGGGGCAGCCAAGCCCACACGCAGAGGAGCTCCTCAGCTTATGGACAGTTCCAGAAACCGGCAGCGCCCCTTGGTTTTAAACTCCGAGGTTTAGGAGGGAAGAAAGCTCTGGAGACTCCACGGTCCAGGAAGGAGGGAGCTTCCCAGAGATGTGGAGTTGTAGAATCCCAGAATGGTGTGGGTTCAGAGGGACCTCATCCCATTCCACCCCCTTCACACCTTCCACTGTCCCAGGGTGCTCCAAGCCCCATCCAGCCTGGCCTTGGGCACTTCCAGGGATCCAGGGGCATGTTTAGAATTTATGAAGAAATGACAATTTATAAAGTAGATTTAATTTCTGTTCACTGGTGATTTTAGCTGGACTGGGGTTGATTTGTGTATAAAACACCCTTGAATCTTTGTGTCCCTGTGGGTTTGACAGCGTTTCCCTGAAGGAATTCTTGCCCAGTGCTGGAATTTCACGTGAAGCCACTCAGTGTGTAGTAAAGTCTGATTCAGCTTCAGGTGTTTCAGAGGAGGGATTTTAATATTGATCACTTCATTAGTGAGAGGGAATATCATAGGCCTGTGGTGTTCAGGGATGGCCAAATTATTGAGGCTTCTGTCAGGTGGCAGCTCCCAGGCTGGGAATTTCTCAGTTCCCAGATTTCCTGGGCCTCTCAAACACAGCTGTGTTGTTCCAATTTTTGTATTTTTATTCCCTGATCAACCTTAATTTTGCCAGTGAATAACAGCCCTTGTAGTGAATGTCTTCTCCTTCTGAGAACCCCTCTGAGTCTTTGGGAGCTTGGATCTGGCTGGTCTTTCCCAATATCCCATCCCTCTGGCAGTGGGAAGCCATTCCCTGTGTCCTGTCCTTCCATCCCTTGTCCCAAGTCCCTCTCCAGCTCTCCTGGAGCCCCTTTAGGCCCTGGAAGGGGCTCTGAGCTCTCCCTGGATCCTTCTCCTCTAGGAGTTGATGGTGTTTGTGCCCAGGTGTTGACTCAATCCCAAATCCAGAGCTCCTACTTCCTTGGCTTTAAGCACCACGTGGCTCTGATGCTTTGTGTGTACGCTCAGAGCCTTTTCTTGTCTCAGAGGGTTCTGCCACCGTTCATTTCCCCTTTCCAGGGGTTGGGATGGAAGGAGCTGTCCCTCCATGGAAGTGTGTGAAAGGAAGTGGAATTGGATTGTGCCGAACCATCTCTCAAATGAGGCTTTAGAGCATCAATCCCGAGCTGGAGGTGTCCAAGGCCTGGTGTCGGAGCAGTTCCACAGCTGGAACAGGAAGGTCTCCTGCAGAGCTGGTTTGTGAGGAAGGGCATTGGGATCCTCCCTCATGGCAAAACAGGGAATAAGAGTAGTACAGCCCAGCTTTTAACTGTATTATTTCAGTTCTCCCACTAAATTAATACAGGAGGCTCTGTGGCTGCTCCTTTCATCACGTGCCTAGTTATTCCATGGCGTTTGCTTCCCGACATTTGGATTCCGTGGGATGCCTTTTTGGTGGGGGTTCACTGCCAGTGTTGGGTCTGACTGTGTTCCCTCCCCCTTGTGCCAGTGTTTCCAAGAGATTCCAAGTGCCCCGTGACCCTTCCTGAGGGGAATGTGTTGACTCTGGGGGATGAAAAGGCGTTTCCTGGGAGTCCGGAGCGCGCACGGAGCCGCCTCTGGCACACGGGACTCTCCTCACTGCTGGGAGAACAACTCCGCTGGTTCTCCCTCCCTGCCACTTCCAGGGGGCTCAGGCTCGTGTCTCTCGCTCCTCCCGCAGGTCAGATGCCGGGGCCTGGCTCCATGATCCCGGGGCAGCCCATGCCAGGCCGGATGATGCCGAGCGTCTCAGCCAACATCCACGCGGCCGGGGCCGCCCCGCCCGGGATGCCGCCCATGTCCGGGAACCTCCTCGGGCCCCGCGTCCCTCTGGCAGCTCCCAATGGCATGTGTAAGTGCTCCTCCCTTTGGATACTCCTGCTGCGCCTCCCCTCTCGCTGGAAGAGCCCTTTTAGTGGAAACTCCTGGTTTCCTGCGGGAACAACGGGATCTGTGCACGCTGCCAGCTTGAGAGTGGTGCCAGGGATGTGCTGGAAGCTTTAAGTGCTCCTCTGCCCTCTGGGCATCCCAACACATTCCATTGTCCTGTATTTTATTTATAACATCCCTTATTTTATTTATAGTGATACTGGGGCTCAGTGGTGATGATCAAAAACCTCTCCTGACTTAGTGGAGGGTCAGGAATTCACTACAGTTCCTAAATAATGGAGGTCAGATTAGGATCCAGTTCAGTAATTCCTTACTGAAAACTTGGCACCCTGGAACTGGAACAAGGAAATCCTGATTAGGAAGTAGGAGAAGATAAACCATGTAAGGAACATTCCCAATATAAAATCTTCACCTCTGAAAATGGAGTTGATTTATGGCAGCCAAAAAAGCAGCTGGATCAGCAGCCACGGTGTGGGAGTTGCTTGAATGAGTATGAGAGTGTGGCCAAACCCAGAAGGCATAAGACAAGCTGGCACAGGAGGAATTATTGAGGAATTCTCCATCAGGAATTCCTCAATAAATCTGCCATTATTAGTTGCAGCCTGGGCCCAGGTGCTGCTCAGGAGTCTTCACCCCGAAAATACTCGGTGTGGTTGTTACCACATGTGCAGGAATTCTCTTCACTTGTAGTACCTCTCCCAAAAAATAATTGGGAAAAGCCCATCTCATTTTGGCTTCAGCTGCAGGAGCTGCTGAGAGCTCTGACTCACGGGCGTTCCCAGCCCCAGCGGGAAAACTCCGCCTGCTGCTATTTTGGTTTGGGATTTGCTCCTGTTCCTCTGCTCCCCCAGCTTTACTTAGTTTTAGTCATTTTTCCCAGAGCCTTTACCACTGGGAATATCTTGTGTCAGGTTGTATTCCTGCTTGCTCTCTTCCCTTCTCTTAGTTTCTCCGTTCTCCCTCGCCTGCTGAACGAGCCAGTCATGTTCCATTAGCGTCTCCTCTCCGGGCACGGGGCTGCCCCTTCGTGCCCCTCCTCCTTCCTCCCGCCCGCTGCGTCCGCGGGTTCCTCTGCTTTCACCTGCAGCCCTCCTTCGGAGGGAGGTGCCGGCTCTGTTCATACCCACACTGCTGTTCCGGCTATTTTAGACAGCAGAGAGCCATAATTTGGACTTGCGTGCGGAGCTGGGAGGTGAGAGATGCCAGTTCCAGCTCTGGAAGTTGCTTGGCATGGATTTGCCGGTTGCTGAGATGAATCCCTGGCATCCTGTCTGTAAAAATACGGGAATTTTTTCCTCTTTCACAGAGTCCTTGCAGTGCTGGGTGGTGGAAATCACACTAAAGGTGCAGCAGAGCTCCAGGAGCTGCCGCGGGGTCGGAGCCGCGGTGGTGCCGTTCCTGGCTGCCGGAATTGCCCTCGGCATGGAGACACCCGGGCGTGGGCGCTGTGTCCCTCCTCCGTGTCCAGCCCCTCCTGGAGCCCTGCTCACCCTGCTCACCCCGCTCACTGTCCCTCCCTGTCTCCCTGCAGATCCCGCTCCGGCGCAGCCGCCGCCGCCCGCGGAAGGAGTGACCCCCCCTCCGGCCGGAGCCCCGCCGGCCTCAGCCGCTCCCTAAGCAGCCAAGGAAGGAGGAAGGAACTTCCACAGCAACATAGTGGTGACCAAAAGAGAATTCCTCAGTTCCCTTCTGTTCCCTGGGAGGTTTTCACCCCCGCTCCCAGCCGTGGGTGTGATTTACACATGGTCACACGGCAGCGTTCCCCCTCTCCCCACCGGAGCCCGGCAGAACTTGGCATTCCCTTGGGAAGGCTGGAGACAGGGATGCCAGGAGTGCCTCCATGTTGCTGGTGGGAAGTCCTTTACCCCTTGGCCTGCTTGCCTTGCAGAGCTCCACGCTGGTTTCCTTCCTCTTGGTGCTTTGAGCTTGGGCTTCTCCCAGGAAGAGTAAAATAATCCAGGTTTTAGGCCAAGATTAAGACTGAGCTTTAGGATGTGCCCACTCCAGGTGATTGTTTCGGGGTCTCTGGGAAGAGCAAAGCACCGAGACGAGATGCCAAACCAGTGCTTGGAGCAGAGCAGGAAAGCCAGGGCGTGCTGGAGCACGGAGGTGCAGGAAGGGCAGCCGTGTCCGTAGGGATTCCTGCTGGTGACGGCCGGAGTGGCCTCGTAACTTATTACAGGAAATATTGATCCGTGTGAACCCAGCCGGGAGTGAATCAATCGGAATAAAACCACTCAATGGTAGGAGTTTTCTTGCTCCGGTTTTTACCTTTCCTTTGCCTTTGGAGGTGGTAGTTGGACCTTCCCTGAGTAGTTTGGTGCAGTAGCCAACTGAGGAATAACCCCCGATTTTTAGTCCCTCTTTTTGGAGCATATACTTTGTACTTTTTAAAATGAAGAAAACAAAAAAAAAAAAATTAAAGTAGATAGTGAAGAAGTGCTAGGATTTGGGATTGGGTTGGGATGGCTGGGATGGGAATGCCAGAACTACCTCCTGCAGACGGCCGGGGCGGCAGCGGCACGCGGCTGGGACAGCTCCTGTCACCCCCCACTGTGTCTGGAGGGATGTGGGGAAGGGAACAGCTTCAGCAGGAGGATCTGGGAGCACTCCAGAGCTGCTGTGCACACCTCCAGGCTGCCAAAACTTGGGAAAAATCCTGAAAAAAAATCCTTTCCTGCCCGTGGTTCAGGTTCTCTGCCCTCGTCCCGGCCTGGGAGCGTTTGGGGTTTCCCTGCCGAGGGTCTGGAGGCCGTTCCTTGGTTTGAAGGGTGGCTTTTGGCCAGGTGGGGGGTGAAGCTGGGCTGAAGAGAGGCTCCTGGAACCTCCAGAACCACTTCCACCATTTAAAAATTAAGGATTTGCCAGGTCTTCCAGCACGACTCCGCGGTGCCGCGCAGAGAGCGGCCGGAGCCTTCCCGTTCCCCTTCCCAAGGCTTCTTTCCCCTCCAGGGTCTTTGGGGTGAGCGTGGGATTTCTGGTGCAGCCCTTAGTCCAGTTTAGAGTAACCTCAGGTTGTTTTTAGCGTGAGCAATTCCAAGGATCCAGGTGGAGACTATTTTTTACTGTCCTAGTGCTGATCCTGCCGAGGACCTGGATCCTGGACACTGTTTTGTTCCTGTATAAATATTCCTTGTGCCCACTTTTTCACCTGATCTGTATAGGGCCGGTTTGATTCCTGCAGCAGCCACCCAATTTTGTGAAATAAAAGAAAAAAAAAGCGGTTTTTGTACAAAGCCTGTGGAGTTTGTGGAGTCTCCTTTGCCTTTGTGTGCGGGAGGAGCTGGGCATTGTCGCTGTGATCCGGAGCTGTTTTGGGGCTGAACGTGAGCTCAGAGGGGCAAACACAAAACCTGAACTGGAGGGAGACACCAAAGTCACGGGGGGAAGTGAAGACCCTTCACCCACTCGGAATGCGCAGCTTTGGAAAAACTCTGGCAGGTTTTCAGAACTCAGGGAAGCAGCTGAAGTGAAGCAGCAGCCGAGGCCCGGCAGCATCGCTGCTGTTTGATTCCCGCTTTCCTGCTGGCTCCGGCACCTGTTCCCGCTTGGATCACGCTGAAAGGGAGCTCTGACCTGGCAGGTTGGGCTGGGGAAGGCCTGGGGTCCCCCTGCTCCCCCACCCCACCTCTGCCAGGTTCAATCCTGCTGCCCGTCCAGCTTTTCCCTCCGATCCCGCCGGGTGCCGGAGGCTGCCAGAAGGGTTTGTATTTTTCATTAAACTGCAACCACAATCCAGTCTGGATTATATTCCAGCCATTCCTGCTGCTTCACCCAGTGAGAGCCTGTCCCTCAGAAGCAGCAGCACCACTTCCTGCGCATCCTGTGACACCCACAGTCCTTAACTCCCAGGGAGTGAAAGGCCTGGGTCCAGGACACCTCATGAAAGCCCCATTCCCAACTTGGAATTCCTCCTTGTATGGCCTGGGGGGTCTCCAGGGCTGGGGTCTCCTGATCACATCCTCTCGTGGGCTCCTTGGGGGTGCTCCCACGCAGGGAGGGAGGTGAGGGAAGGAGCTCTGGGATCTTCGCCTTCCAGCAAGGCTCATCCCTTGGGATCGCGCCCTCCCGCCTGCAGCACGGCCCGCGCTGGGCCGTTTCCCTCCTCTCACCCTGAAGACTTTTCCTGAGGGATGTGCAGAAAGCGGTAAATCAGAAATGTCCATTTTTGAGGTGTTTTCTGTTCACAGCCTCCAAAGCTCTGTGATTGCAGCTGGGGCTGGGAAGGCTCTGGGGAGGCTCTGGGGAGGCTCTGGGGAGGCTCTGGGGAGACACTGGGAAGGCTCTGGGGAGGCACTGGGAAGGCTCTGGGAAGGCTCTGGGGAGGCTCTGGGAAGGCTCTGGGGAGGCACTGGGAAGGCTCTGGGTCGCAGCTGAGGCAGGACTGGGACTGGGGAGTCACTGGAGTGAGGGAGCAGAGAATGGATGTGGTTTGGGACCCTGGTTTTGGGAATGCTGGGGGATGAGGGGCTGGACATGCCCTGGCCAGAAACCCCCCTGCCTTGGGATGATCCCAGTGTGGGCAGCAGGGGAGGGGGGATTCTGCCCCTCTCAGCCGAGACCCCACCTGCAGAGCTGCTCCAGCCCTGGATCCAGCAGGATAAGCACATGGGGCTGCTGGGGAGCGGCCACAGGAGCCACGTAGCTGCTCCCAGGGCTGGAGCCCCTCTGGAGCCAGGCTGGGAGAGCTGGGAATGCTCACCTGGAGAAGGGAAGGATCCAGGGAGAGCTCAGCGCCCCTTCCAGGGCCTAAAGGGGCTCCAGGAGCGCTGGAGAGGGATTGGGACAAGGGATGGAGGGACAGGACACAGGGAATGGCTTCCCACTGCCAGAGGGCAGGGCTGGATCCTTCCCTGTGAGGGTGGGGAGGCCCTGGCACAGGGTGCCCAGAGCAGCTGTGGCTGCCCCTGGATCCCTGGAAGTGTCCACGGCCAGGCTGGACGGGGCGTGGAGCAGCCTGGGACCGTGGGAGGTGTCCCTGCCCATGGCAGGGGTGGGAATCAGATCTCTTCCAGCCCAAACCATCCTGGGACTCTGGCTCTGCTCTGGGTGTTGGGATCCCCACAGCTGGGCTGGGGATGGGGTGGGGGCCAGGATTGCTCCCACTGCTGGAGCACGGAGCAGGATTAGGGAGTGAATTCATTCCTGTTCTCAGTTTTTGGTGTGGATACAGTCGGCTGGAAGGCAGGTTTAGGACAGGGCTCCAATCTGGCTGCGTGTCCACTCCAAAACCGCTGTTGGGGTCATTTGAATCCAAGATGTCATGAGGATAAAGGGAATTACCTGCTCAGGATGAGCCCTTCTGCCTGCTCCAGAACAATCCCTGTCCCTCCTGCTAATACAGCTGGAAGGGGTTTGCATCTTCATCCGAGTAATCGGATCCTGCTGGAGACGGAGGATGTGATCCTTAGGTTTTTTCCTCAGCACCGTTGGTCGAGGGAGCGGAGCAGGAATGGGAACAGGCGCTGGCACCGCCCTTTTCCATCCCAAACCTCCCTGTCCCGCCTGGCGATCCCAACTCCGCCCCGGGCTGCCCGAGGAGCAGCTTTTTTGTCGTCTTCTGGCCGGTTTAAAGCCCAAAGTGCACCTTGGGGCAAACGTGGAGAGTTTGGGGGGTCCGAGTGCGCGTTGTCCCCTCGCCGCTGTTCATCCCTGTGCCCTTCTCACGGGAAGCTCCCAAGGGAAGGAGTCGGAGGCTGGAAGTTCCTTTCCTCAGTCCGCAGGTTTTACAGGAACGAGAACAAGGCCGACCCCGGCGCCCACCCCCCGGATAATCCCCCCGAATCCCGGTCGGAAGAGACGTGCCCCAGACAGGGCTGACGGGGCGGCTCGGGGCGAGCTGCCGAGGGCCGGGGCCGTGCCGGGGCCGTGCCGGGGCCGTGCCGGGGCCATCCCTGCCCGGTTCTCCAGGAACAATCCCCCTTTGTCTGCCGCGGCTCCCGCCCGGCCGCGTGCGCTGCCCGTCTGGGAATTTCCCTTTCCCTGGAACCCCGGGACGCTGCCGTGGTGACGGCACAGGGACCCTTCCAGCAGCCCTGGGAGCCCTGGAGATGTCACCTGGAGGCTGCAACGGGAAACCGAGGGGTGATTACCGGGAATTTTTTTCCCCCAAATCCCTCATTTTCTGTTCTTTTAAGTTGAAGTCTGATAAAAACAACTTGGTGTCCATCAAAGCCGGCAGTGCGTGCTCCCAGGATTCCGGCACTGGGACGTAGCTGGTGGTCCCCGAGTGCCAGGACCAAGGTTACCCACCCAGCTCCGTGTCACTGATCAGCCGACAAAGACCTGGAGCCACTTCAGGTGCAGGATCAGCCCAGCGGGACCTGAGGGATGGCTCCTCACCCAGCACTTGTCCACCTGCTGCTGGGAGAGCCCCCAGATCCCCACAGGATCCATTTCATGGAATTCCCTTGCTCCCTCCCAGTGCCGTGGGAGGATGCTCCGGGTGGATTTCGGTGACCTACAGATCTGGTTCTCTCTGCTGCTCCAGTTTTGGGTTCCCTTCTCCAGAGGTGCCAGAGCCTCAGGGGTGATTAAGTAGCCATGAGGGATGAGGTGTGTGTTCATCTCCCCGGGGCTCTGCTCTGCCCTTCCCGAGCCCTCTTCCTTGGTTTCAGTGGAATGAAGTGGTGCCTTCCCTCCTTGTCCTGACGGTGAAACAGCAGCTTTGACTCACCCGGATTTCCAGCAGTAATGAAAGCAAAGCCTTGGAGGTAAAAAGCTTTTCTGAAGGGCCTTTAGTGCCCTCTTGGCAAAATCACAAGTACTAAACTGGATTCTCCAGGCGGGAAGGAGGAAGGTGTGGGAGTCGTGACTTACCCCGGTCAGGGACAGGTTTATTCATCACCCTGTGCAGACTGTGCCCGTTCACAGAGACAAAAGGTGTTGGGCACAGCTGGCAGGTGTGATGTGTCCTTGGATGCAGTGCTCCGTCCTTGGGATGCAGTGCTCCATCCTCAGGACACCCTTCTCCATCGCTGGGGTGCAGCTCCCTGCTGGCTCTTCTCCTCAGAGCCGCTCAGCCACACTTTACTGAGGGTTTTCCTTCTCTTTGCAGCTCAGAGTGGTGACAGGTGATTATTAAACCTCTCCCACCTTTTCCCTCCGCAGCCACAGAGGAATGAATGTGTCTCGGGAATGGCCTTGAGAGCACAAGCCAGGGGCTGTGCCCCTCCGGCAGAGCCAGAGGCCGCTCGGACACCAGGACTCTGCCCCTGCCTGGGCCAGCTCTGCCTCTGCAGAGCCAAATGCACCTGAGCAGGTCAGAAAGGGTTTTTTGGGAAGATCCTGGCTCCAGCACCGCAGGGCATGCAGAGGTTGTGGATCTGTGGTTCTGAGCCTCCAGCATCCTTCCCCAAGCTGCTCCTGCAATCCCGAACGCAGCTCCTGTTCGAGGACTTGTGGCGATGTTGGGATCAGCCGGGTGTCGGGAGCAGTTGGGCGTGACTGATCCGGGGAGGGGAAATCTGTTCCCTGCAGAAAGGGGTTGGATGCTCTGGGCTGAGCACGGAGGAGGCTGAAGGTCGATGCGGCGGCGGCTCCTCCAGGGATCGGTGTCGCATCGGGATTCGTCACCTCGGAGCCGGCCTGGGTGGTGCCAGCCCCGATCAAGGACAAAGCTGTCCCTAAAGCCCCGCCTGGCTGAGCTGAGCTCGACCCCGGGCTCAGGCTCAACATCCAGGGTGCTGTGAGACAGGGAAGGTGACCCAGCTGGGGCAGGAAACACCGACCTCAGTCCTGGCTCTTTGAGTCAATTCCTCATTTTCTTTGCACTTTTCCAATACTTGTTAATGAAAGAAAAAAGGAAAAATGGTGATTTGAGCATCTGCAGTACCTGGCTGAGGAGGGAGGAACAGAAGCTGCTGGGGAAGTGCTGATCCAGCCCATCCTGCCCCTGCCATCGGCCCCCCGTTATCCCAGGGGTCTGGATGCCCGTGGGGGTCGTCATCAGGCACAGGGATGAGGGAATTCCTGGTGCTCTGCTGAGGGGAAGGAGCCGGGAAGGTGGGCATCCAAGTGCCTCTCCCCGGTGGGGCCTGTGCCTCTCCCCGGCCTTCATCTGTCCGTCCCCGTGGAATCCCGGATCACAACCCAGCCTGGCACCTGCCCCCAGCGGTGCCCCTGCAGGGGCAGGACGGGAGGAGGAAGGTGCCGGTGTGAGGGACTGAGCCGAGCTCTGGCAGGAGCGTGAACCAGGACTGGGGGGAGCAAAGCCCCTCCCGTGGGTTTTGGGAAATCCCAAGGTAGGGCAGGATCCGTGAGCAAGCTCTGAACCAGGTAGGAAAGGGGTTTGGGATGAGATCCCTTCCCAGCTCGCTCTGATTGCTCCAGAAAGGCCTCAAATGCTGCAATTCCCAGTCTTTTAATTCACCTTTAGTATTTTGAGTAACTCCCCCAGGAAAACACAGACTTGGCAACAGCAGCCGGTTCTTCCCAAGTGAGGGAGCTGGTGCTGGATTTCTCCTTCGAGACTGAAGAGTCGTCACTGTCCATCTGTCTGTCTGTCTGTGCTGTCCACCCATCTGTCTGTCCTGTCCATCCGTCTGTCCTGCCACTCCTCATCCAACCATCTGCTGCTGATAAAGCCTAATCCAAGGCAGGTTTGTAGGAATGTGGTGGGATCTGGCTCTGACCCTGCGCTGGGCTCGGCTGCTCCTGGATTTGGGCACAGTGACGGAATTGGCACATCAAGCCTTGGCCTCTCTTTGTCCCTGCATGTCCCGGGCTGTGGGAATGGGGAGGCTCTGGAATTCCTTCCCAGCTGGATGTTCCCGCCTGTGCACAGCACCCACTGCCTTCCCTGTGATCCCTGCCCACCGAGGGGTGAGACCCTCGGTCCCTCCTTGCCCACCCAGGCTGGGGGTCCCAGATCCAGAGCTGTGGGTGCAGGGATGGGTGTGGAGCCTGTGTGGGACGTGGGGGCTCTTCCCTGAAAAGGGAGCCTGCAGGGAAATGTGGTGGGCACCATCCCCTGGGAATGGGGGGAGCAGCCTCCAGTGGGGCGGGGGTGCCAAGACCCCCTTGTTCCCCATGGATCCCGTGGGATCCAGCACAAGGTGCCTCCTCAGGGGACGCAGCACCCTGGGGTGGCACTGGCTGGAGCCCCCAGGATGTCGATACCCCGAGGGAACACCGGTGAGGGTGGGAGGGGTTCCCTCAGGATGGGCAACACCCCGGGATGAGGTGCCCCAGGGGTGTGCTGGGACATGGCCACACAACCCTGTGGGAAGGGGGAGCTGGTGCTCTGGGACACTGTCCTGGGCTGTCCCAGGGGCTGGAGGAGCCTCCGGCCATGGAGGCGTCCAAGGTGTGATCCCGGGTGGCTCCAAGTTGGGCACAGGTGGTCCCAGGGGTCCCTGCCAGCCCCACCAGCTTCCTGCCTCCAGGAGCTACTGCGGGCGCTGGAAGCTTCCATGGGCTGCTGCCCTGCCCAGGCTCCATCCCAGCAGCATTCCCAGCCCTGGATCCCACCGGCCTCCATCCCAGCACCATCTCCATTCCCAGGTCCCACCTGCCTTCCCTCGGCCTCCTGCTGCCCTGCCAGGGACCCGGCACAGGGACCCCCCAGCCCGTGGGACCCCGGTGCCTCTTCCCAACCCTTTTCCCGGCTGTCACGGCCATGTCCCCCCATCCGTCCTGGCGGCCCCTCGGCCGGTCCCCTTGGAAACGCATCCAGGGGCGGAAGCGTGGGGAATACTAAGCAGGTGCAGCCCCTTCAATCCCCCTTTGAGAGGGACAGAGCGGGGCTTGTTCCCAGCACGCGGAGCCCGGCCGGGAGCCGCTGCTGGGCGGGAGAGGGGACCCCCATTCCCAGCATTCCCTCCAGATCCCTCTGCACGCACATCCCATGGGGCCCCTCGCAGCAGGAGGGGGGATTGGGGGAAAGGGAGTACGGGGGGGATCATGGCCAAGCTGATGTGGGTCCCACACAGGAGGTGGGGGGCACCAAAATGGGGTCTCCAGGGAGCCCCCGGCACTGCCCCGAGCAACCTTCATGGTGTGGGATGGGGAATTTGGGATGTTGGATGTCTGCTGCGGGATGCCCAACGGAGGATGCAGAATTCTGAAACTGGGATGCAGGACGTGGAGTGTCTGGTGCAGCACACCCAGTGTGGGATGTGGGATGCAGGACTTGGGATGTGGGGTTTGGGATGCAGGATGCCCGATGCAGGATGTTGAATGTCCGATGTGGGTTGCAGGATGTGGGATGCCCAGTGTGGGATGTCCGATGCAGGATTTGGGATGTACAAGGCAGGATGCCTGATGCAGGATGTGGAATGCCCGATGTGGGATGCAGGATGCGAAGCAGCCATGACGGACACATTCCTGCGCTGCAGGTGGAGGTATCCAAGGACACACGGTGACCTTGGGAAGCCTCGGCCAGCCGGGAGCTGGTGCCGGCCGCGGGGGGATGAGGTATCCATGGAGCGGGCGGAGCAGGGACAGCGCTGGAGCAGCCGCTCTCCCCCACCTGGGTCCGGGCTGAGTCCCCAGAGCAGCCCGGGGTGACCCCCAGGTGCTGCCCCAGCACAGCCACCACCATCCTGCGGGGCTGGACTGGGGGGCGAGGCCCGGGGGTCCCCGGGTGCCCGAGGCCATTGCGAGGCCGGTCACGTCTGCTCCGTTCTCCTCTCCCGGCTCTTCCCCGGCTCCCTCCAGGTGCTGCCTCTGGCGCTGGGCCCCGGGCTGGAGCAGCCCCCTGCCCGCAGCCCTGCCCAGCGGAGGGAGCCGGTCCATGGCGCCCGCGGGGACGGGACACCAGTGACAGAGGCCGCGGTGGCACCTGGTGGCAACTGGACCAGTGTGGCACTGGGAAGTGGTGCCGCGGCCGTGGGATGCCCACGCAGGGGCGCCAAGAGGGTCCAACCCAACACTGGGCTCTGCCTGGGGGTCTGAGCGATCACAGCCCCCGGTGCCCCCGGGGCTGTGCAGGGGCGGGGGCCGCGGGGGTGCGGGCTGGGGGTCTCCCCGCCCGGGTTGAGGATGCTGGAGGGGATCCCGGTGCTGGTGCAGTGGTGTCCCCACCCCATTCAGGAGCAGTTTGGGGGGGATCAGAGGGGGATGTCAGCGTTGGGGATTCCGGAATGTGCTCCCCCGGTTCTAGGGGGTGCCAGGATATGCCCACCGATGTTCCCCCCAGGATGTGCCCTCCCTGTCCCCCTCCGGGCATGCTGGTGCTGGGGGTGCCAGGATGGATCCCCCCGGGGCTGTAGGTGCCGGGATGGGTCCCCTGGTGTCCCTCCAAGAGGATGCCGGTGCTGGGGGGTGTCGCGGCGTGTGTCCCTCGGTGTCGGGGGCTGTCGGGATGTGCCCCCCCGGTGTTCCCTTCCGGGGATACCGATGCTGAGGGGTCCCGGGGTGTGTCCTCCCTGATGCTGGGGGGTCCCGGGATGCGCCCCCCGGCGCTGCCCGCGGGGTGCCGGGGGGGTGCCGTGCCCGTGCCCGGTGCCGCCGCCGCGTCCG